>JBBMJM010163068.1:0-16054 GCA_037832705.1 Centriscus cristatus | reverse complement strand
CACACACACACATTTAATAGGACTTAGACCCTGCAGAATGAAAATGAATGTTTCTATTCAAATCAGTTCACATTGATTAGTCAGTTGTACTATCTTTCAGCAGCACTCCCTCCCACAAGGCCTGAACTGACCGATGGTAAGTGTGGAAGCCAAAGGAGAGGGAAACAGCATTTGCCAGACAGTAAGAAGAATGGTAAGTAATTTGGTGTGACTATTTGTCATATATCTAAGGTGAGGCTATAATATTACTTTATCACATTTGTGCGTATTGTTGTTGCCACTGGAGTACTACTAATACTGAGTTAACATTCGCTCTGTTGCTGCAAGATGGTGAGTCATTACCGTAATGACAAACTAAAAAGCAACTTCTGAACTTTCAGTAACCGTTCATTTTCTGATGACACAAATCGTCATGGAATTACGGTATTCCAAAGTATACTACTGTGAATCTAATATGTCACATTTGTGTACCCATGGGTGTCCTCAGCTGTAGCTGCATTCATATTGTGAGGCAGTGCAACGAGTTTGTGCCATGATAAATGAAGGAATTATAGTATATTATAAGTAGACTTTTTCTCCCACTGCGCCTAAAACTAGAACTTTTCTCATTCTCCATGCTCCTTTCTCCCAGTCTCCCAGTTTGTGGTTGTGACACACATTGTGAATCCTAGTCACTTCTATGTCTGCTACATGGCGAAGAAGAGGGAGCGTGAGACCTTGTTAAAGAGGATCAACCACTACTGCTGCAGTGATAGCTGTCACTTTACTTCCAGGGACACCGTGGAAACTGGTGTGTATGGAACAAAGCACTGAATGCAATGTTTAAAGTACTAAACTGTTAGTTTTGCACTGAAGAATGCAGAGCCCTTTTATTTGTTCATTTCTTTCAAGGCTCCATGGTGTTTATGAAGTGTGACGAGGGACTTTGGTGGCGTGCAAGTGTGGTTGAAGTCTTCCGGAAAGGCTGCTCAGTGTCTGTGAAAGCCTGTCCCGTCTCTCAACTTACCAGCATTAGAGGCTTCCTCCCTGACTCTGGTGTCACCAAGATGATCACTATACAAAGGTTGACATCCACACAGAAAAGACGAAAACACATGCTGATTGTGATCATCACAAACAAATGAGTTACACAACTTGTCTGTTGGGAAGTGGTGATTGAATGATTGTTTCAAGTGGGCAGTGAGGTCATCCTGATACCCTGGACTAGAACATAAATGAAACATGCATATTTGCAGCATCAGTGAGCCGTTTTTTGTCACTGCACTAGAAAACTGAGCTTGTCATTACAGTATGTCCCTTTCCACTTTCTGGACGCTGTCTCCAGGAAGGATGAGGCTGCCTCTTCTTCACTGGAGGCTGTGAACAACCAGCTGAGGAAGTTGAGTGAGGCGATGACTATGGAGCTGGATCGTTTTGGGCCTCAGGCAGTCCGATGTTCCTTTAAGGACATAGTCCCCTATGACCTGGTAAGGCGGCTGAGTTTTACACACCGTATTTATAGGCATCTGTACTGCTTGAGTTTAGACATCGTTGATAGTCTCAAATGATGGATATCCGCTTCTCTGTCGCTGTAATTAAGTGTACATTGATATTCAGTTGAAGTGTTTGACTGCAAACACGTGCAGTTTTGGTCCTTAAGCTATGAATCGCCAGTGAAAAGTGAAGTCTGAAGACTTCAGCCCTCCAGGCTGGGATCTATCCTGCACTTGCTTCAGATTCTTAGATAAAAAAAAGTAAACAGACAATTGAGTGATCATTACGCATTCCTGCATGAGGAATGCAGGACACGCCTGGCTAAAGCTTTGTGACTGTTTTAAGGGTTTTACTGCCAACACCCAACAACAGTCGTGTGTTTCAGATAAAGGGCTGGAGTATTGAGGCACAGGTGGAATTCAGCAATGTGGTCGGCACCGAAGCAGTGGAAATGCATCCGTTGGGTCAGGACAAAGACTCTATGTTGGTGGACCTGAGGAAAAGTCCCATGAACCAGTCCAGTGACGTGCCCATCTCCATCAGAGAATATCTGGTGTTCATTGAAGTAGCCAGGTACAGAATAAATGCTCACATAACAGATACTGAAGTGTTCCATCTGTTGACTGACTTCTTGTTGCTTCTTAGGTTTTATTCTCCAGTGAAGTTGAGCGGGAAGACACTTTTGTACTACCCACCTGTCTATCCCAAGATCAACACACAGCTCAATGCTGTGGTCACCCACATCATCAGTCCCTCAGACTTCCACATCCAGCTGGTGGCAGACACAGAACAATTTGTATTTTGGCCTCTGTCGAGGTTCAGGTGACAAGTAGTCTTTGCCCTTTCTTCCCTGACAGGTTGATAACATGGAGTCATTGTTGCTGTTCTCCAAGCTCCAGGAGTGCTACAATGCAATGACAGGATCTGCAGAAGATGACCTTCATCTTTACTGCCCTGTTAGTGGACAGGCCTGTGTTGCCCGCTATGAGGAAAATCTATGGTACAGAGCTCAGGTCATCGGTGAGGGCTTTTGTTTTACTATCAGCTGGGCATTAATGCAGTGCAACAGTGATTGTTATAAAATAATGCACCAAAACAATAATCCTAACTATTCGAATAGAATATTGGTGTTCAACAATGTGTAAACTGCTTCAGTTTACTTTGCTTTGTGTGCTTTGTCAGGTCATCCAGGAGGCCAGAAGGTTGAGGTGCGTTATGTAGACTTTGGAAATAAGAAGATTGTGTCGGTCAGTGACCTGAGAAAGATCAAAGATGAGTTCTTTGCCCTCCCGTCTTTGGTGAGAACACAGCATTTGTTTACATTTTTTACATACTAGATTTTCATCCTTTAATGGTTGGTGCACACAAGATGAGTTCTGAAATGTTATTTTCCATCACCACTTTTTTTTACAAGATTTTACGACGTGAATGTATGTGGGGTTACAGGGTATACTAAGATCGGCTTGAACAACCCTGAAACTGTCTGGTGTTTGTCCTCTGTGCACCAGGCAATCTACTGCTGCCTGTCAGATATGATTCCTCTGGATGGACAAACCTGGAGTGACGCCTGCATCAACAGATTCACCAGCCTGGCTCACCAGAAACTGGTCACTATAATGGCTACAGGTATTCTGTGTAATTAAATTTTTGTAATTTGTACTTTTTTCTTTTTTTTCCTGCTAAGCGCTCTAGTTTTTATTTTCCTCTAGGAAATGTCCCTAAGTCTGAACCTCTGTCAGTCAAACTGTTTGAGAGAAGCCTCAGTGGTCCTGGAGCTAACATAGCTGAGCTGCTGGTCGCAGAGGAGCTGGCTCGCTTCAGGTTCATGTTTGAATTCCTATGAGTTTCAATAATGCCATCAAAAATTCTGACAATGGTGTATTGCTGTGTCTTTAAGTTGCAGAAGTCAAATGTCTGTAATTAGCCCATGTCTTTCGTTGAAAATAAAACTTCAGAATGAAAATAATCATTAATAATAACTAAGAATAATTAATGGTTCATTGTAATTATTAATTTCTATGGTGCACACATGTACACCCATTAGTGAATTTGAAAAGCCTCAAACATAAAACTTGACAAAGTAGTCAGTATTTGTGATTACTAAAATCTTTTGAAAGAATATTATTTGAAATTTGTTACTACTGATAAAAGTACATTTTGTGTAATCAATCTCCACCTCTATACTCCTTTCTGCAGGCTCAAATCCTCAGCGAGTGTTCCCACTAGTGACACGACCATATGGGACCCACCACTTGAGGTCGCTCCAGCCACAACGGGTTCTGATCAAAACCAGGCTAAAGAACCATTTGATTTTCAGCCTCAGCTGCAGTTTCCTAAAAATCTCAAAGACCTGAAGGTCAGAGTCACCCACGTCAACTCGCCAAGCAGCTTTTACGTCCAGTTCGCCCAAAATGACCCTCAGCTGAAAAGGTCAGAAAGCAAGCAGCAGTGTTTCTTCCCGGAACTGGGCAGTTTCCACTGATTACTACAAATTGCAATGTTCCTTCCCTCTATTAACCTTCCTGAAATGACAACATTGGATCTCCGCATGAAGCAACCCAGCTGGAAGACTAAGGTGTTGGTTCAAAGACTTAAATCTTTTCCAGGATGTGTGAGCTTCTGAAGAGGGACCTCCGGGCACCTCCAAAGCCAGAAGATGTGATGTGGAAGGCGGACATGTTATGTGCTGCTTACAACAATGGTGTCTGGGAGAGAGGGCAGATCTGCTCTGATGTCACCTGCAAAATTGCAGAGGTATTTTTGTTCTCAGTGGGTGTGTGCGCCTGCTCTAAGTTTTGACTTTCATTCTATGTTGGGTCAGGTGATGCGCTGCGACTACGGCAACAAGCTGGAGCTACCGGTTAGCAAACTGCGGAGGCTGCCGTCCTCCTTGATTGGTGCCTTTGCACTGGAGTGCACTCTTATTGACATCAGGTTACACACATCGGCAGAAATCTAATCTTCATATTTCAGTCATGGATTCATCAATTTCCTCCAATTGTCCAACAGGCCAGCAGGAGGCCAAACCACCTGGACAGCCACAGCCTGTGACATCCTCTCCTACTACCTCTCTGGAGCCTCTGCCGTAATGACCATCAAGGTCTGCCAATGCCACTTTGTTCATCGCCAACTCTTGTCGTCATAGTCCACCTGTTTATCATCTCCATCTGCTCTTGTTATCAGGAGCTGACAGCTGAGCGTCCAGTACCCGTCACTCTCATGTGCACCAACAAAAAGGGACAGCCTGTCAGTGTCTCAGACTTCCTGGTCGGTGAGGGCCTCGCCCTTAGGGAGAGGAAACCAATGTTAGCGTGAGTGTGTGACTGTTGAAGTGTTTGCTACCTGTATTTCAACTTGGAACTGTCAGGAACAGCTCAGCGTTATACGCTGGCAGCATTGTCAAAATCATTCATATGTGCCACTTCATCTCTGAAGTGTGTGTGTGTGTTGGTTTTATTGCAGACAAACAGATGTTCAAGGCCCCAACCAGACTGATGCACAGTGTTCAGCCAGCACACCACAAGAAGATACCAGTGCAATCAGAGATACTCCTCCAGCCCCTCCCCCAATTCCTTTACCCTTGCTGACCTCCTCTGTCACTGCCAGCCGCCCAGTACCAGCCCATCGCACCATCATGTCTGCAGAGAAGGTAGTCACAATACACTTGTTTGTGTCCACTTGTAGTCAATCTTAATACTACAACAATGTGTATGACGTACAATGTTCACACAAATGTGAGATCAAATGAAAAACAGTGCTCCTGTTGTGTGCTCTCTTTTTTAACGTGTACAGGTGAAAACACAGTTGTATCAGCCACCAGAACTTCCGTGCCTTGGACACATCAAGATGACCATCTCAGCTGTGGGGGACGATGGTCTAATTTATGCCAGAACACAGAATGCAGGTGCTCAGCCTGTCGCTCCTTTTCTCAGCAGTCATTGTACCGTGCTTGCAGGTCAAACAGCCCACTGTTCTGTTCCATGTCAGACAGCACACAGATCACCAGGCTTTTATTGCAACAAATATTGAAATGTTTAGCGGTAAATGTTTGTCTAAAGGACGATTCACAGGTCAATTACAGAAGATCAAACTGAGGTCAGACTTCGCTGCTGCAACTTCCCTACAGACTTCTAGAGGAAAAAGGCAGATTGGGCTCTGAGCTAAGTGTTTCTGTGTGTCTGTCAGAGTGTCAGTTGGAGCAGCTGAAGGAAAGGATCAAGCAGAGCATAAAGACTCTACCCAGACAGAAGCTGTACACTTGGAAGTCGGTTCTTGGGTGTGCCATCATGGGACATGACATGTCGTGGTACAGAGGGCAGCTGTGTGAGGTGCTGGGAGGACATGTCGTGGTTAGTCTTTCTCACACACAATGTTGAAATGATTGTAATATTACACTGCTTTCAGTTACTTAGAGTACTAGTAATATGTATTTCACACTTGAGCTCCTTACAGTTTAATTCCCAGAAGGTTTCATAATGGGACGTTGGTTTCAGTCACTCATGTGTTCACTGCTGTGGCTGTAATGTATCTGGGTGCAGCCACAGTACTGCTGCTGCTCTCTAAAGAAGTTGGTTTTCTTAGTGACAGCACATGTTTAGGTCACCTCTGATTGTGTATTCAGGTACAACATGTGGACTATGGCCTGGTGGAAAACATCCCAGTGGTCCACGTTTACCCCATGCTGCTGTGTGACGATGTTCCTCAGCTCTGTTTGCCCTGCCAGCTGCACGGCCTCAACCCTGTGAGTGTTCATATGTTCATGTCGGGGGGGGGGGGCTGGCACATTTCTGACTTATTTTAGCAAATTAACTTGGAAAATGCGTCATGAAAAGTCATGGCCCATTTCTCCTTCTGAAAACGGAATGCAGACCAGAGCAGACTTGTATGCTAAAAGTAGACATCCTTCACCTGTGTCTGTCTTCAGTTTGGCGGCAGTTGGCAGCAGGATGCTGTAGCTCTTCTGAAGGAGCTATTGCTGAGTCGCTGTGTGGACGTACACGTCTTGGTAAGTTTACTTTTAGCACCTTTATGAAAATATTTTGTTTGACTACATGTAGTTTTCCCACAATTGCTGTAAAGTGACTTTGTGTATGTACACGACAGGAGCTTCCGTCTGACCCCAGGAAACCCCTCAGTGTTGAAATCTTCCTGGATGGATTGAGCCTCAGCAGGATCATGTGTCACCACAAACACGCCACCACAGCATTCTCTGCACAGGAGGTGTGAAAATGATTTTAACGTTCGGATTAAGACTTGTGGCTATTGTTGCAGTTGTAGTTCCCAGGAAATAGATGTGTCCTCAGGGTAAACGTCACGTGATTGTTTTCTTCCCTTCAGATGTTTGTTTTTCATAAGCTGAATATTAGAAATATAAGAGTATGTACTCTCCAACCATTCGCAGTTTATTTAATCATATTTTTTCTATCAGACATTACTTTGTAGGAAGGAACTGATTAAATGCGTTTTTATGTTGAATTTTGGTCTTTGTTATCTCACAAAACATGTCTTAACATTTTGACAAATGTATCTGTGAATGGAGCTTATGTCTGTGTAATGTCCTCAGGAGTGATGTGTAATTTACCGTTTCAGGAGCCCTCAGTAACACCGCGTGTTGAACTCTCGGACGGCTGGGACATCGACACTAAGGTTCTCCAACTCTTTAGCTGGTTATTAGATGGGACTCTGAGATACAGGAGCATGTTCTTGATATGACACTCTTCTGTCTCAGTGCTCCAAAGGAAATGAAGTGAATGTAATGATCCTTGTTGAAAATACAAATAACACTGCTGCTTGGTGTTTTGATGTCATGTCGTCTCCTCAAACCACATCATGTCTAATCATGAACTCTCTCCAGATGGGCCCAGAGGAACTGGTGCTCGGACCCTTCCTCTCCCCGAACTTGCCTCAGCTGGGACGGTTCTTTAGGGCCAAAGTGACTCACCTGGTTACTCCCAACGAGGTATTGACAGCCCACAAACGTGTGGGTGGGTGGGTGTGCTTGTGTATTTCAGTGTTTCCCCTAGGATTTTTTTCAGCAGCGGGGGCAGCCTCTGTGTACAGGGGGCTTGACGGCAGATTTTACTTTTACAGTCAATGAATTCAGTTGCCTGCTGAATGTAAGTAATCCACTCAGTAAAGTTGACAGCCTGCCTCAATGAATGGCTTACATTCCTGTAGGATAGCAAAATAGTTATATGTAGTTTACCTTAGTGTTTGAGAGTACCCGATAGATCTGGCTGTGGTGGTGTACTTTGCATCAACAATTAGAAAAAAAAAAACAAAAAACAATTGAAGGTGTGAAAGCTAGTGGCAAATGAATGAGGAAACACTTTGTTTACACATGCTGTGGTAAAAACACAAGTTTGTACTCTTGTAGCTGTTCCTGTCTGTAAACGTGAACGCTGCTGGGGAAGCTCTGAACAAAGCTTTGGCCAGGATCAACGCCAAAACTGAAAATCTGCAACAACTCACCAGCTTCCCTGAAGGTCAGGTTTTCCTGTGGTCCCTGGTGGTGCAGCAGACACTGCTGTCTGACTCCACCACTGATTGAAATGCTGGTGCGTTGCAGGCAGTCCATGTATGGCAGAGTACAGTGATGGGAGGTTCTACCGTGCCAAACTGATCAAACTGGTCAGTGTGGAGCCTGTCACAGCCCTGGTCCACCATGTAGACTTTGGCTCTGATGACTCCCTGCCCACCAGCAAGTACGAGCATCCTTTGGGAGGACTCTTCCCATCCCTGTGTGAGGTCTGAATGCAGTAGGCGGTTGTTAAGTAGTGAACTGTCGCTTGTTCTCTTCCTGTCAGGCTGCGTCAGATGCCAGCAGAGCTGCTGCAGTTTCCAATCCAGGTATTTAAAGTCCATGTCACTGGCTTTAAAGCTCCCAGCACCAACAGGCAGGAGAGGGTGCTGCCCTACAGCCCCGAGTGGAGCATGGAGGCTGTGATGGAGATGATTGACCTGCTGCATAGCAACATCATGGCCTATGTTGTGGTAGGGAACTGTCAACAATATCACCCTGATTAGAATGATTTAGGTTGACATTTTCAAAAATCTATAGTACCTGAACAGTCGATTTAAAAAAAAAAAAATGCAGTTGTTCACATTTTAATGTTTTATTCATGTTTTAATTTTAGTATCAAACTTGTGTCCACGCTGTCTCTTCAGAGTCTGGAACCAGAGCTCACAGTGCTGCTGTACGATGAGGAAGGCAATTTGGTCCATTTGGCTCTGGTGAACAGTGGCCTGGCCGAGCTGGAATGAGGTAGAGTTGCTGTCAGCCAGCTGCGTACTGGTCCGCTGGGTTTTGTGCTCATAACCACAGCATGCACCTCTCCAGAGACATAAACTACGTGGCCCTCCACAGACAGCTTGGTCTGGTGGCATCACATGAATCTCCCACATCTAGGAGCATGACTTCTGTGTTCGCCAAGATAATAGCACCAACCAATTGTCAAAACAGTGAGTGGAAAATGATGCAGATCTTGTTGCTGCGGTAACAAGATTGTCAATTTTCCTTTAACAATGAAAAACACGGAAAACTGGAAATAATCCACAGTGGCAAGATTCAACAGAGCTACACAGAAAGATCCACATTGAAGTATAAACACACATGACAGCGTAGGAATATACAAGTAGGGTCCATGTGAATGTAGAAGCATGAATAGGACTTTACAATGCATGTTCCATTTCAAATATTTTGCTAATCATCTTGTCTTTCTGCAGGTTGTTTGGTTGGATTTCATTATGCTGCATCACCTTCGTTCGTAGGTTCCACAGAGAAGTTGCACTTTGTTTTTAACGTTCGCCCTGTGGAGCAGTGTTCTCTCAGCTGTTTGTGTTCTTCTCGTGTACGTTTGTGAAATGACAGATAAGGTGGATTAAAGTCAGCATTTCATTGGTCACACCTGTTGCAGAACAGACCCTCTTAAGTTCTACATTTTAAAAAGTCACTTTTATTTTGCACATACAGTTGTCTAAAAAAATAAATAACATGGTTTGTTTTCAGAGTTGTGATTTTTTTTGTGCAGCACCCGACTTGGAAGTTTTTCAGCCACCTGAGCAACAGCGTCATTCTGCTGTGGTTTGTTTGAGCAGACAGGACACGTTCCTGCTGCTGGCTGAGACTGATCCTCAGGAGGAAGCACCAACTTAGGCCAACAGAACTCCACAGTTCTCAAATAAATAAATGAGGATTAACTTAGTTGTTTTTTCCTCTGATAAGACTCCTTCAGGCACCCTCAAGGAGGCATTGAGGTCTGAGGACAACATCTGCTTCAGCAGACATGAGCTGCCGTTATTGAGAAGGCTGAAATAAATAAAATGTGTGAATCTAGTTGTAGCTTCATATCCGACACCTGAGAGAACTTAGGAATTGACATGTTCTGTTGGGACCAACGGCCTGAGCTGCTGTGCTCTACATCCTGTTGTCCACGACCACGTTGCCGTCTTTGTCCTTTATCCTGAGCCGACCAGTGGGGTAGTGAGTTTCCTGTCTCCCATCGCTGTACACCGTCTTCACCGTGCCATCTGGATACTCCCTCCTCTTGTAGTCAGCGGTGTGCACCTCCTTCTGGCCCGTGTTGAAGTGGATCTCCTTGGTGCCGTCCCTGGGAACACACATTCACACATCAGATCAGATGTTCATCTGAATCGCAGCTGCTGCGTGAGACGAGCTGGCGAACGTACGGGTTGACTTGGATGATGGTCCCATCGGTCAACACACTCTCCTCCCTGCCGCAGGGGAACAGGTTCTTCACCGTCTGGTCTGGGAAGGTGATTTCCTTGCGTCCGTCTGGGAAATGCTTTTCTACAGGGACAAGACAAAATATAGCACTGTAGTGGTGCATTTTGGTCTCTCAGCACAAACTTCAAAATCATGCTGCTTGGGCAACTTCCTGGTTGTTTAGAGCCTGATCCAGTGCAGTGCTACTCACCAGTCTGGTTGTTGGGGAAGTGCAGGACCTCCATGCCGTCTGGGTAGGTGGTGTGTGTTGTCTGGGCCTCGGCGTAGTAGTAGATCTGTGCAGTGAGGGGAATCAGTGTGTGACTGGAAGACGTCACCTTACTAAGGTAATCTGACAGCGCTAACAACGTCTCACCACTCTCTGGTCAGCTGTGATCTGTTTGGTGTCCCCGTTGAAGAAGGTGACTTTCACCGTCAGGCCGTCTGCTGAAACCTCCTTCCTAGTGCCGTTGGGGAAGGTGATCAGACGATTGCCACCAGCCAGAAGCGTCTCTGTCTGGAACAATGACACAGTTGAGTGAGTAAAGAACGTCGTCGTCGTCCATGTGGATGTGAGGGGAAAACAACATACGAAAGGTTTAGTCAAAATGTGATCAGATCGTTCAAATCACTCAAATGTACGTGTCCAAACAAAGTCACTGAAAATGCTGTTGTATATATGTGAAGCCACTCGGGGGCGCTGTAACGCTGCCGCAGAAATGCACCAAAAACAGAAGAGCAGAAGCTCAGGCCCAGTAGATTCTGCAGTCATCTGCCAGCACACCTGAACAGGTCTGTGTGGCTGAAACGTTTCACGCAGTGCAACAAGAATCATACTTGATAATCAGTATACTCTAAGCCTGCAGCCGTTGCGTTGGACGGTTTCTCACCTTCCCATCAGGGTGTGTAATCACATCCTGAGACGATTGGGGCTCTCTGGCCTCAGCTCCGTCTGCATCCTTTGGCAGAGAATCTCTTTTCTGCAATAAGATGTAAAAGCCGTTGAACTGCAGACTGTCTGTAGAGGACGACTCTGTTCATTCTCCCAGTCCTCTTTCCATAACCATGTCTAACATCAACGGTATGCCTGGTGCTTCACTCATACTTTGGAGTGTGTCTGTGGAGGTTCTCAGTCATCCAGGTCATGGGATCTTGCAGCAAGATACTTTGGAGTACTGTGGTTATGTGACTATTTGATCAGAAAACATTAAAAGGTTTCTGAAAGCAGAAAAGTCGCTCTCAGTTCCTCTACCTGGTGTGAAGAAATGTCGATCAGTTCCTGAATGTTGAGAACAGCCATGCTGCTGTCATTACGGTAATCCCATTAGTGAACTTGGATGTGATGTACAACTTCTCATCTTTCAGGCACTGATCATCATTTGCTCCTTCTTCACACCAGAAGGAGAATTGAGTGCAACTTCTCAACTTTGAGGAAGTGATCCACTTTCTGAACTCCAAATATTCAAGCTGTGGAGTTAAAGGGTTAATCACATCTCGTGGTATTTAACTTCCTTCTTCTCCTGGAGGTGTGCTGCTTCTCCAAATTGCTTTGTTGAGTTTACCTGAGAGCTGCTATGTGACTGTTCGGGGTTTGTAGGTTTGTCAGAGTTCTTTAATCCAGGTGTGATCTTGTCCTCTTGCTTTCTGCCAAGCGCGGAGGAGGAGGAGGAGGAGGTGGAGGAAGAGGGGGGACCTCCTGACCTTCTCAGACTGCTCTTTATCCCTGCTGACAAGAGCACATTTAATTCCTGTCAATCCGTTTCATCTTATAAAAGAAAGGACTGAGCAGAATGGACTCAGTGATTTAAACATGATTCTGTGTCCCTGATGCCAAACTTGGGGTAGGGGATAGTTCCTTTCCTCCTGTTGTATTAAGTAAATCCACAGTACCTGTGGTCATGTGACCGCCCTCCCTGTGTATGGCTGCAGCCGTGCTGCTCTGTGGGGGGCTGCCTCCTCTGGAGTCCAGAGGGCTCTGGAACAATGTGGGAAAGATGAGATAAGAACAGAGCGGGTTCTTGGTTTGATGGTGAATGAGACACTTACAGCAAATTTCACTCCTTTTGCACCAGAGGGCACATCTTTCACGTCTCTGTCCCTCTCTTCATCGACTGAGGTCTTCTTCAAGGCGCTGAGGCGAAGCTTCTCCAGCATGCAGACCTAGAAGGAAGCAGACGTGTTTGACCTGGAGAACCACATCTGGTTGTTTTCCTGGACTTTGGGGGTATCGTTAATGAGCTACAAGAGCTCGTACCTCGTCCTGCAGAGACTGGTTCTCCTCGCCGAGCGTGTCGATCTGCTGCCGCAGGCGGCTGTGTGTGGCCGACCAGCGGCTCTCCCTCCTCCTCATCTCCTCCTGCAGTGAGCTCAGCTGCTGCTTCAGCGCCTGGCAGCCAGCAGAGGGTGAAGTTAGTTCTGCTAGTGTCAGCTCACACGTGGTCAAACGCTGACATGGTGTGGGTGGGTGTGAGACCTGAATCTCCTCGCGTTCCTTCTTGTCTGGGATGGCTCTGGCAGCTGAGGCGTGCTTCTCAAACAGTTTGCGTTCCTTCAGCAGCTTTCGGTTTTGCTCTTTCTTGTACTCCTCAAATTTAGCCAATTCATCTGCCTTTGCCTGCTCAAACTCCAGACGCTCTTTCCTGATGAAACGGTTAAAGCATGAAACATAAATAATGCTGCAGAATCTGCAGCATGATGGTGACGAGTCTCTGACTCTTCAATGTATCAGTTCGTTCCAGAGGTAAAGGTCACCTGAGGTTCTCCTGCATTTTCTCGTTCTCCTGCCGCAGTTTGCTGAGGGCTATATTCTCCTTCTTGAAGCGCTCGATCTCAATCTCCAGCTCAGCCAGTCTCTCCCGCAGCTGAAGGGACTGGACCTGTTGGCCTGCTGACGACAACACACCAAATGAAAAGTGACACCGACACTTTTTCTTTGACCTCTTCCCCCCCCGACATATCATAAAACATACAATAACAATGGTGGACTACATACCCGTGGTACAGAAGATACTGACCCTATTAAGATTACTGGGGTTGCTCCTACTCCATTTCGGAGTATTTTTGGAACGTATAATTACTTAAATATTTATAAATATATCCATTTGTACATATGGATATGTTTACAATATATTTGTTAATATATGCATGAATAATATGCATTCATATGTGAATTTCAAGTGCTACGAATAGGTCTGGAATATGAACTAGTGTGAGTCCCTTAGAATGGATCCCGATACGGAGGCAAAGAACACATGTACATGTGGACATGGCCTCAGGTGAAGAGGTCAACAGTACGAGAGTTCTCACCGCTCTGCTCCTCTGCCTTCCTGGGCTCTGGAGCAGCAGCATGAACCACGTCAGGGGGAGGTGGGGGGTTCTGGGCCGTTGGCCTCAGCGAGGGGAACAGCGTCATCATGAGCTTTGAGGAGGCGGGAGGATCAAACTCTTGATTGGCTGAATTATAAACCGCACCTTTTCCCAACTCGACAACTTTGGTCCCTGCTGCCTTTCTCAGCACCGTCCTCTCTGGAGGGGAGAGTTCTTTGGCTGCTTCCTCTTCTCCGCCATCACTGGCTACACCATCAGCAGCGTCCTCAGGGTCGTTCCATGTGTCATCGTCATCGAACACAACCCCCCCCTGCACATCGCCATTGTCCTCTATGATCGTGGAGTCATCTGCGTCACTCTCCCCGTCGCCCCCATGTGTCCCTTCTGAATCCCTGCAGCTGTCCTCGTCCTCATAGGATCGCTTGTCGTATGGTGGGTTCAAGGGCGCGGGGAAGCAAAGGCTGCTGGGAAACGCTGGTGGTTTGACCACAGCTTCCTGGTTTTCAGTTGAACAGCTGCCACGAGATGATGTGGAGCACCCGTCCCCGATGTCTCGCTGCTCCTTGTCCTCCACGCTCCCGCCACTCTTCACCGTATCCTCTCTCGGACTGACGTCACTCCCAACACTTCTACTCCTACGGGGTTCACCTCTAGGGGGGGACTTGATGGGGGTGGACGAGAGACGTCTCAGGTGGAGACCACAGGCGTCCTGCAGCTTCCTGTGCTGCTGGTCCATCTGAAGAACCTGCACGGACAGAGAAGAATCGGCAACTGAGCTGTTTGAATGAAGCTTCAGGACGTATTTTGAATTCATGACATTGCATCTTGACATAAAAAAGCACCTTCATGACAAAGGAGGAGTTGGACGAGAACGACAGCTCCTCAGCCGCCTGCTCCAGCAGCTCGAACTCGCCCAGCTCCATATTTTCTAACTGCTGGTCACACTCCCAACGCTGGACCTTGTCCTGGAAGGACAACTCAAAGGAGTCCTGTGGAACCTCTCCTCTTCCCCCTCCTGACCCCACATCACCTCTGTCCTCTGTCACTATATCTCCTGACACGCCCAGCTGCTTGGTTACAGGGTTTGGCTGCGAGCTGCGACTCAGTTCCGTCACCTGCTCAAGTGGTTTGGTTCTTCTGCCGTCTGTTTCTGTCTGAACTGACTCTGCTCCGTCTGAGGTCTGTCTCTCGTGGCAGCCCAAACCCTTCAGATGTGCTCTTGTACTCTCAGCTCTCAGGTCAGGTGGTGAACTAGATCTTCTCACTCGACTTTCCTTGTGAAGAATGGCGGTTTTCCGCTGGACAGGAAGCCGTTGGGTTCGGTGGGTGGTACCACGTCGGATGGCTGCAGGCTCTGAGTTGCTGCGGGATATAACGTGGGCTCGAGGTTTAGGATCCTTCTTTGCCTCTTTTTTTTGGAAAGCAGGCTTGTTGTGAGTCTTGGTAAATCTGGAAAGACCCTCGCCCCGTTTTAAAAATGTCTTTTTAGGAGGCACCTGTGCAACTTCACCTCCACCCTGGCTCTGTGGAGATGAGAAGATGGAAAAAAACAAATGAATATGTGGTTCACCTCTGAGTATGTTCACGGACATTTGTTTGCGGCTTCACTCCAATCGAAAACAGGATGTCAAAGGAGGAGTATCATCAGTGGATGTCCTTCATGAAGTGTCCTGCTTCTAACAAGCTACAGTTTTTATGTTATATTCAGGGAACTTTTGTCGTCTCTGACCTGCTGTTTCCAGACAGATTTCAGCCTCTGCTCCTCCAGCCTCAGCTGCTCCTCCAGCAACTCCTCAAATGTCTGCTTCCGACCTCCAATGCCTGGTCTGATAGGCCTGGAGAGAGAGATGTTCCCTGATATGAACCTTTATTTGGCAATTCCAGGCTTGGAATTTGTTTTGGGGGGTTTTACCAGTTTTCCCATGGCTTTACACATCTGGATACTTACCTGTCCTGTGATGTGGCATCATCTTTTCTCCTTCTATCTGCAGTCCAAGAATCAGAGCTTTCATCCTGCTCATCGTCTCTGGAGCTACCTTTGCCTGTAGGACGCATGCTCAGTTTTAGATTTCCGATGGAAATGGAAATAATAATAATATTCAAAGGGCTTCTTGTATTCCAAAATGTAAATGACAATACTGTAACTGCTGACTCACCGTCTACCCAGTCATCTTCCTCCTCACTGCTCGGACAGCTTCGAGGCCACTGTGTTCTTGTGCGCATTTGTTCCTGCTTCTGCCGGGGGTTGGAGTTGGAGACCCCATGATGGTTAATGCTGGAGCTGTGGAGACTGTTCTCCCTCCGTTCAGCTCCTGACACCCCTGAACGCGTTGTGTGATCTGGAAGATTCATTGCAGCAGTGCACATGTAAGTTTAATACTACATACGGACATAAATACATACATTTAATACTACATACTGACATACATCTAAAAATATTCAGTCCATGTTGGCTCTACTAGTTAGCTGTGATTGATTCATCATACCCAGCAGCCTATGCTGCTCCTCCTGGAGGCGAAGGAGCTCCTC
>JBBMJM010162757.1:10245-21684 GCA_037832705.1 Centriscus cristatus | reverse complement strand
GATATTGACACTAAACACGCAGCAGAGAGACATAGAGACAGAGAGAGAGAGAGAGAGAGAGAGAGAGAGAGAGAGAGAGAGAGAGAGAGAGAGAGAGAGATCTCCAGAACATTGTCCCTAATTTCCAAATGCACATTTCATTAGATGTCACCAGAAGATAAGTTCACGCACCTCCTCGGGTTGTGCTGGGCCTGCGGACGTTGGACATGTTCCCCCAGAGAAAGCTCTAAGTCGTCCTGAGGTCCTGATGCAGTTCTGGGTATGAAATCCATCGGGCTGCAGTGCGTGCCGCTCCATCCTTAACCCTTGACGCGCCACTGCTAAGTGCATAAACATGGGCTGGTAAACTAAGCAGTGTTAGTCAGTTCAGCATGTTTTGTTTCTGAATCACAGTCACAAATACATAAAAAATATAGCGTACTAAAATATACTTGTACCCCATGTAATTCTTAATTCAATAATATGCCTTTCACTCTACCTTTTTAACTATTTTTATTTGGGATAATAGGATCATAAATATATAACAGAAGAATGGAAACTATGCAGAATATGCAAATCACTCATTCTGGGACCCGTTGTGGATGGTCCCATGTCTGCGTTGTCCAGCGGCCATGAAGATTGCATGAAGATGCACCGCTGATGTCATACATGAGTAACGTTACCGAGCGCAGCCCAGAGAGAGGAGGGACTTTGAATGGCGTTTAGTGTCCTCACCCACTTCCGTCCTTTAAAACTCATCGACGACGAGGACAGGACACTTCATGCACACGTCACGGCCGCCATGAGTGAGCGTGCCCATTGTCACGTGCCTGCAAAGAAACGAAACGGTTTGCGAGAAGAGGCTCGTTGATCTCGCCGCAGAGCAGAAAGTTCAGCCGTTGTTGCTGCAGCCGCCACAGAGGAGACAAAGATTTCCCGCTGCAGCCGTAAGCAGCAGGGGCCGCCGCTCCCTGATTTAGCCTAACAGTGTAGATTAGGAGGCTAATCCTCTCGGCCCAGGTTATCAGGGTACTTTTAGAGTTGGCTTGGAGCGGACTGACCTTTAGCCCTGAGCCTGTATCACTTTGATTGACAGCAGAGTTGTCCAACTCTCTGTGCGTCTGTCTGCCTTCTTCATCAGCGAGCACACAAATGAGCCACGGTGCAAAAAGGTGGGTACATTGTTCATCCTGGGAAGAGTTATTGTTTGTTTTGTTCTTTCTTTTTTTCAACCACTTGACCTACACTGAGCGGCTTGCTCAGGCTATCATGGCATCTCTGGCGTCAGCAGCTCATTGGCTTACTGAGAGAGTGACTCGTTCACATAGATCCGGCGCGCTGAGTAGGCCACTTCCAACGTCCATTCAGTCTAATCTGTGAACACTTAAGTCATGTCACCGTTATTTATATCACCCGCAATCACAAATCACCGTGGCATGAATGGGTTCTACAGTCCTGATAGCAACATCCTCTGTCCTGTCTCGACCAATTACAGAGGTAAGTGGTCGAGCGGTAACCTTACAGGTTGGTTAGGAGAGGGAATAGCAATAAAAATCTTTTTATGCATTTTTTTTAAATCGTAGAAACTGCGGTCTGCCAAAGTACACTAATAACACATTGTTTTTTATTAACCACTAGGCGGCACATTTGCTTTGTTTAATATCATTCCGTTCACGATCGCGTCCCTCAGGACCTTCTCTGTTCCAGCAGCGCACAGAGCACATGAGCAATAACAGCAAACATACACACATAAAACACAAGAAATATCAAATCATCTACAGAGCAGCAGAACTGGGCAGAATATTTACTAATGGCGATGTCATTTTATAAACTGGGTGTTCATTTGAGTTTGCCATCGTTTAGAATTGTGGAGTAACAGCTTTGACAATATCATATAGGTTCTGCCCACAATCATTTGTTTTTCACATCTTTTTGACAGAGAAAAACGGACAGAGGTTGTTGATTTTCCACTTTGTGTCGTCGTCGTTGTCAAGCTCACTGGACATATACAAGCTGAAAGCATCAATCGCATATTAAGATGTCACAGCACGCAGCCTCATTTGGATGTTTCCTGACGGGAAACAAGGGTTTTACCTGTTCATATTCACTAGATGGCAATAGAGAATAAAGTTTGGACCGTTTCTAAATAGGTCATCCACAGCTGTAGACAGTCTCCACGTTTGCCCATCAGTTATTGTTGTTGTCACAGTTTAACACTGTTAGTCGCACACAAAAATTAAAGTCTGAAGTCCAATTGCATTCAGGCATTCAGGCTGATCTTTCATTTCCTGTAGGATTTTGCGTCTTAAACCCAATAACAACTGATCTGAAAACAGATGGACGGGGATAAACGGTGACAAAATAGTAGGATGTTATTTATAACTGACTGTTTGGAATCTTCTTCATTTGGACCTTGTTCTGGACCTCGTGGTCCATCACCACCACAGCTCTTCTTTGTTTCCCCGCATTGCCTGTTGAACCTTCTTGATAAAAGAGACGTGCAGCTGCCAGGAGAGTGAGCTGTTGTACCGATGTGGTGTGTGAGCGCGCTAAACACAAATATATATAAATATACACCGATTATACGGTGCAGCGTCTCTGTGTGTGAAGGTCATGTTCAGCTCTTTGGTGGAGCTGTTAATATGATGCTCTTGTTGGAATGTTAGGCTGGAACCCCCCCCCCCCCTTCCCCAAAACCCACCCCACAGCCGCCCGCCCCCGTTCACCCATTCCCCCCTGCATAGTTGTGCCTGTGTCCCATCCAACCATTGAACACAGATGGAGCTTCAGTCTCCTCCGATGGCTTCAGGGCTGTTCCTGTGATGTGGGGTGAGCCAACAAATCCGAGCTGAACCAAGCAGGAATGCGCCTGGCACCCTGTTTGCCCTTATTTCCGAGGGGGGTCTTAACTGGGGGAATGTAGTAAGAGGAGGGAAGGCTCTAATGAGAGCCTGTAATCACTTAACAGAGACCAGGTGCTCGCTGTCCTGCTGCACCCCAGACAAAAGAAGGACATTTTTTGAATTTACGAGAGGCGGGAGCAAAGGACATCAAAGGAGGTGGATTTTTGTATGCAAAATGTTTATTAAATGACAATATCATTGCATCGATGAAAATAAAATAGAGCACATTCACAAATATATAATATACCCATAGAACAGAAACATCCTATTACCACAGTTGTTGGGGTTTTTTTTTTTTTGCAAAAGAATAATGACAAATAGCTACAATTCCCATATATATTTCTTCCTGTACAAAAATAGTTCTATCTGTATAAGTACTTTAATGTAACCTTTATATAATATTTAAATAATGGAATTCATATATACACATACCAGCAATAACAAAACAAATATAGATTGCACATGTTTTTGTACAAACATTTTCAAGTATATTTCAATCCATTGAGGACTGGCACATATCTCACAGAATCGAAGGCATTTTCCTTTATACAGTGACCAGAACTTATATATATATATTGTGTGAGAGCTACAAATCTCCCTGTTTGGCTTTGTGACGTGTTATCCCGATCATTCATTTTGACTTTAAGTCCATGTGGAAAAGTGCTCGCAAGTACTGACAGTTTTGTTGGGACGTGGTGGTCTTATCCTTAGAGGATAACACTTAAAAAAAAAAAAAAGTCCTGGCCTGGAGAAAAAGAAATGTGTGAAGTCCAAGAGTGGTTGCAGGAGCGTGTCCCCCCCCCGCCCCCTGTGAGGACGTGTCCACTCTGCCAGCAGTGTCTCGGTCCCTCTGCCAAGCGGAGAGCAGCCCCCGTAGCCGCTGCGCTCTGTGCCATCCAGTGTCTGTGTGCCAGCTGTAGTGGTCTCTGTACTCGCTCTACATCAACTGAGCAGCAAGGCTCAGCTCTTTTCAGAAAAAAAAAAAAAAAAATTAAATAAAAAAATCACAGTGCAGCCAGTCTCGCTCTGACTCAGACCTCGTGCCTTCAGAAATGTCCTGGAGAATACTTGGCAGACGTCGGAGGCATTTGGAGAATTTCAGAACAGAGCAGAGAGGACACAAACTCTGAGCAACTCCCTCGCTTTTGTTCCCAGCTCCTCTGGGCCAATCCCGCTCATGTCTGTCTGAGGAGAGACTCAAGCTTATGAACTTGTGAATCAGTTTTGCTCCACACGGGCCTCAGCCTGCCCTGCTCCAGCCTGAGTGCGACTCGGCGCTCTGGAAGGGAGCGCCGCCGCCGGCCGTATCCCTGGGGGCTGATCTTGTCGACGGGAGCGCTGCCGATCTTCAGCTTGTTGTTCAGCTGATGCAGACGATGTGCCAGGTCGTGCACCGTGCAGGTGCCCAGAGAACAACCCTGTCTCCTCGGCTGGTTGGACGAATTCTTGGACCGCTTGGTTCGCACGTTGATTTCAGTGCTGGAGGACGAGACAGAAAGGACATTAAATCCTGACTCCTACAATTTGATGACCCGTGCACTCAAAGAAATGACATAATGCATTCTTAGTGGGGGGTGTTTTTACCTGGAATGTGGCAACATGGTGTCCCTGATGTCTTCCTGTCTGATAAAGTGCTCAGAGCTGGCCGTCCTCCCCACAGGTACACTGTCCCTTCTCGGTCTGCTCCCGAGCCATATGCTCCGCCTGGGTCAGGAGGGAAATAACTCATTAGTCTTAGGTCGGTAAGTCAGCGGACAGACAGAGCAGATGGGCTTCCTCAGCAGAAGAAACCGATTTGTGAATGAAGCCCTCACCTTTTTTTCAACTTGGAATTCACCTCTGGTTCCACACAGTGTGCTACTGTCGCCAGCAGACAGCAGAAGAAGAAGGTCTGCAAGATCTGTTTCATTTTGTCTTTTTTTTTTTTTTTTCCTGTGGAGAAGAATGAAAGCATTCGGTTACTCATCCATGCTTCAAATTAATATTCAACTTCTTACATTTCCACCATGGAAATCTCTTTAGTACAGTACATCCACGCGCCTGCCGCTCGCTTACACAAGAGTCCAAAAGCCGAGTTATTTGCACTTATCATTCATTTATTTAAAAAGTTAAGCTAAGGTCAGATCTTGCTCGGTTAAGTAAACCTACAACCAAGCTTTGGCCCCTGGCCAATAATGTGAAGGACACCGTCTCCCAGTGAGGGGTCCAAAATAGGCTCCAGTCAAAAGTCAAACACAAACTCACAACGCTGTTAGTTCCAGTCACCTGATTAATAGAACAGAATTAGCTCGTAGCGATGTGATGTCACACCTCTGCGAGATGGGTAGTCCCATCACAGACGCACACGCTAAGAGCTGAACAGCTTATATAACACCACAGATAACCTGTCCTTGTCCTGTACACTTGTGGCTGACCTCGAGGAAAAAAGCAAGGATAAAGCCATCAGCTGGGAGCAGAACTATCAGCACCGTGTCCCCGCTCACATACCTGCAAGTGTGCAGCCGGACCAGAAGGCTCCTCTTGGAAAGTCAGCAACAAAGAGAGAAGTCCACAGGTCTGCTGAAAATTGCCTCTTGTTCTGTCAGGCAGCTGTGTCACTCTGCTAATAGCTCCTCCACACCAGACATGGAGCCTTTATACAGGAGCACAGGAGGTGGGAGGGGCTCGTTCACTCTCATCCTTTTAACCCACCCCATCACTGCCACTGGACTGCTGCTCGCAGCAGTCACACACACAACCAACACGACAGGGACCCGTTGAAATATACAGACTTACAGTATGTAGAGAATAGTTGAAGGGTATTTTCTTTTCATAAATGTCATTTCTCTTTCCTTATCTAAGTGTTGTTCAGCTCATCTCTTCCGTGGACATGTTCTGCTCCTCTCGTTGTATGTGAACATTCTGGTTGGTTTAATATTTGTTGGTGTTAACATTCCAGTCAGCCCGACTGGCTGATTGTGTGAAACGAAATATAAAGACTGTGTTTCCACTCCCCGATGCTGTGAAGTTCCACGTCGGCCTGGAAATACACTGCGTGATGAATTTGAGATTTGATGAGACACTAATGTTGGGTAACAATATAGCAGGTATGCCTGGCTGTAAACCCAATATACTTGATGGATTTGTTTGTGCAAGGAGCATATTTGACTGCAGCCCAAGCATTTATTTGGACATGTGGAAGAGTGTCCGAGTGGAATTTCAGAATTATCTAAAAATAAAGTCTGAAGATGAGGTTGAACAACAAATCCAAGAGGTATAAAAAATATTGCCTCAGACATTTTTAGAATAATTCTGCAAAGTTTGTTGCTTTTCGGGATGACACGCACACCCGAGAATGGATCCACCTGGGCGGCTCGGCGGAGACCACACCAGGCCGCTTCCGTGCAAGATGCAGAAACGGGTTCACATGGCGAACATTCACGCAGCAGATGTTGCGTTGGAAAGTTGACGGAAACACGTTTTTCTCTGGTTTATCGACGCTTTAAATACGGATACGGATATCTGCTTTTTGTCATAAGGAGATAATCTGCTCCTCAGATAACCTGACATGTGATGAAATGTTGTAAATATCAGAGAAACATCTATTGGCATTAGCCGTGCAAAAATTCCTGTGTTGAAATTTCCTAAGCGTGTAATATAAACGTGTTTTATAGTGTGTCTCTCGGTCGGGCTTTTCCTTTTCCTTTTGCTGAGGAAGGAAACATGTTGACACATGTTTTCTTGATTTTAGGCAAATTTAACACTTGGCATTCCACACCAGCATATCAGCATCGTATAATTTGTGCCTTGTTGTTGTTAGACCCTGACACATAACCTCCCTGAGTGTATTTATATCTCATGCAACCTCATTCCACACATGCTATCAGGTTTGAAACCAAAAGAATACATAAATGTCAAACACATGTGCTATAAACGAGCGAGCACTTTGTAATGATAATTGCCTCCGGCCGACCAGTAATCCTCACAAGAGTTTACAATAAGGACTTGTGCAATCGTGACAACAAAACGCCGCTGTAACTTGTCGGCTCCTTTTATAGAAATCTTCTGCTCATCCCACATCAAATTAGCCGATGACTGTCTTACCTTTCAGTCACCTTTTACAGGTACAGCTAGATGTGGCGGGAAACTAAGCGTTACGTGTGCCAGGAATAAAGCTGTCAGGCCCTTAAGGCGCTCGTTGGAAAGATGAGTCATTATCTTTGTTACTATACACATTTCAATGATATTATCCACGATTTTGCAACACGGACTAATTAAGGTAAATTGATCAATGTCCAATTTCATAAGGTGTGTTTCATACGTTTTTGGCTGTGAATTCAGTGGCGCAATCTGATGACACTTGTACACACACAAGTGGAAAATTAAAACAGGACAAACAACAACAACAACAACAACAAAACACATCCACATGCCGCTGTGGCTGGTAAAAAGAAATACCACCCTGTGGTTTAAGCCTCAGCCAGACAAGTTGCAGTTTCCTTGCACATCTGTATAATGTAGTTAAATCTGGAACTTCTGTTCCTTAGTTATCTGCGTGGTATTGTTCAGTGAAACACTCTGATGTCTGTTCACCTTTGACCTTTTGGCTTTCCTAGCAGACATTTGCATGAATTTCAATGTAATCAGTGTATGAAGGTCCGTGTTTCGTGCGGTCGCAGTGGCGTTACTCTCCTCACTGTGATCACTTGAACTAAGTGGGCCTTCAACTTGGCCTGAAGGTGTTCCTGGGTATGTTCCTACATATGTATATGTCCGTACATATAAAAAAACATGAAAGAATAAAGCTCCGGTATAAAGTCCTGAATAAATATGTGGTTTGGTGACCCCCACAATCATTTGGAATTGCAGCAGCGTCGAATCTGTCTGGGTTCTAGTCTATTTATTTTCATATAAATAGTAATTCCCTCGTGCTCTTGGCAGACTTCACTCGTGGTTAACTCGCAGTTGAAACAGAGGATCTGCGTGTAACCTCAATTGAAGTGTCTCATGTACTAAAAACCTTACGATGAATCAGTGCAATTATGAATAAAAATATGACAATCCAGTAAAAAGAGGTCGGCTATTCTTATTTAGACTTATGAGACACTCATGTGGTGAATACTGCAGATACTGAACTGTGTCACGTCACGGTTGCTTTACCTCTTTTCTTTAAGAAAATATATTTTTGTGAGTGTAACTTGGAAGGGCTCATTACAGACTGGGTCTCAACCACCAGGGAAACTTTTATGGCAACAAGCCGACAGTAAAAGTAATTGGAATTGGCAAAAGAGTCCGTGTTTACGGTAACAGTGTGTTGATTCGTGTGTTCCTCTCAGTTATTCAATTGTACACTAAAACAGCAGATTATTCTGGTGAATGGAGTGTGTGTTTGCAAAGGCTGCGGGGCACAGAGCTGCGTGTGTGTGTGTGTGTGTGTGTGTGTGTGTGTGTGTGTGTGTGTGTGCGCGCGCGCGTTTTGTGTGTGAACTCCGCGGCGCGCCCACGCCCATGGATGGCTCCTGCGCGCATGCGCACTGGCAGTCCTCCTGTCAAAAATGGCTGTGCTTTGGAAGAAGGAAAAATGCTGAATTGTGTTGGTATATCTCGGGAAAAACGGCAGAAATGGCGAGATTGGCTGACTATTTCATTGTGGTGGGATACGACAACGAAAAAGCCGGTAAGTCTGCGCCTTTGAAAGCGGATGTTTGTGTGCCGCCCGTCAATCTGTGATGATGTTGATGCTACATTGCTGTGCGATTAGCTTCCATTTAGCCGCACAGCTAGCAGGCGAAACCGCAAAACACTTTCCCTTTCCCTCCTCCTTCTCTTCTTCCCCTTTTTTCAAAGTGGCCTGGACGTCTACACAAGTGAAACACACTCGTTAGCTGTTTTTCCCTGGTGGTTGTTCACAAGATGTGGACATAATGTCAAGATGAATCGCAAGTTTTCATGGATTGGAAATCAGTGACATCCTGTGTGGGTGCAGCTGCTCCCTCTCCACAGGTCATCCAACCTGCTGCACGCACACCCTTCTGCACACTGTAGCCAAGATAAGCATCGAGTTTTTGTAAGTCAGAGGCTGAATGTTCAACTTTCCAGGGTGATTATGTCCACTTTTAGCTGCAACAGATGGCCAATGATTTGTTGTTTTTGGTTTTAACCGGAAGAAGTCTCGACTTTTTTTTTTTTCCCGCGATGGACGTCACACGCGCTTGTGAATGGAAAGGCAGGACCTGTTCCCCGAGATGTGTAGAGACACAGGAAGCTCCTCAGCTCGAATGGTGCGTTCCATTTGCAGCGAATGTCCGAGTTCGTACGGTGACGTAATTTCCGACTTGTTGAAATTGACACACAACAAACTAAGCAGTGATATTTGACCTGCAATTATCACCTACATCAGTCTAAATTGTCTATTTACTGTTTTTTGTATCATTTGGGCTTTTGTGTTTTTAATGACTCGTACAAATACAGCTGTTTTTATTTGTTGTCAATGGGAATGTTCTGCTGTAATTGTACACGGAATACCACGGAATGTGTTGTGATACACCAACAACCATGATTGATGAATGAATGATTTTTTTCCCAACCTGCTGTTGTGATGAAAGTGGAACCCAAACAACTCGTTTTCCACCTGCAAAGAACGCCAGCATGAGTTAAGACTTAAGACAAGTTGTGATATAAAATATTGTCATATGTTCAGTATATAATTAAAAACAACCATCTTGGTTTATCTAACAAACAACACATTTTTGTGAGCCCAAAAGACATTGTTTGTTTCAGATTTCAATGTCCCACTGAAATTCAACAAAAATAACTCCTTCCACAAACTTACTGATGTCTAAGATGTGGATCAGTAAGCTTAATTAATGCAGATTTAGATAATGCAACTTGTGCAGTAATGCAACAGTAAAGCAAGCAAAACATGTTATGCATATATTATTGATATGTTATTATGTTTTGTATTTATTGATAGAACATTGCCATGCAAATAGATGCACTAGTTCTCTGATTTTTTTCTTACCCCACCGAAGACACTGAGTCACTTCTTGCTCTTGATGTTCCTGTACAGTCAGTCACCATCCGTCTCTGTAAGCATCCAGCTCAAAAGTTTTGCAGCCTAGTTAATGTTCTTAAATACTCATATATTCCCATTAAAATGCCACTAGAAAAGATATCCTACCACTGATCGCAGCGTCATGTATCCAGCTCCACGTGTGTCAAACAGCTGAATCCAGTCACAGTCTGCTGTGCACGGAATGCGAAACGGTGTGTTTCATCTTCTCTGTGCCTCTCAGTGCTAAGTGACGATTTAATTTTTTCGTACTCAGGGGACAAAACGTTCCTGGCCACGGCAGAGAAGTGGGAATGGGAATCCGTTTAGACAGTCAAACCACTGAAAGACACGAAGACCATGAGTTCATTCCTCTATATCCGCCGGCCGCTAGTGATTAGGAAGTTGACAGCGGAGAGAGCAAGGGGTTTAAAAAAAGGTTTGAGTTGAGAAACCGAACACATGAAGTTGTTTTCAATACAGATGTGCTTCTTTCTATGATTCTTCCAGTCACACTGGAGCTCAGCTCAGCTCAGCTGATCTGATGGAGCTGGAGCTGCAGTCTCCAGAATGCCTGGCTGTCTTGTGCTCAATAGGAACTCTGTTTTCAGAGATATCTGCGTTTAGATCATTGGGAAAGACACTCTGTCTCTTACATGAATGTTATTTCTGTGTCTCTTGTTGTCGAGTCAAAGACTGTGCTTGCCTGAAATTCAGGGTTTCTTCACTGTATTTGTGATAGACTGTGACCTAAATATCCTGAATGATTGTGGCCTCTGTTGAAAATAACAAAGCATCTACACTATGCTGGAGGTCTGCAGAGATGATCCCGTTTGTAAATGATTTTTCCAGACCAAAAAAAAAAAAAAAGGATTTCATGGCAGGTACTTTTGAGAAATAGCAGTGTTTTATGATTTCTAGAATTCTGCCTGGTCACAGCAACAATCAGTATTTCGTCTAGACAACAGATTTTTTTCCCCCTCTCCACCTCGCGTCTTAATTGGAACCAGGGATCTTTACGCGGGTCACTGTACTGGCATGTGCTCTACTGGCTTGACCCACTTCTCCATGTTAGATTACTATGGATGGATCAGTGACAAATGCTCAGCATGCAATCTGTTGAGGAACGGCCTGCAGCCGGTGGGGACTGAAGCTGGATTGTTCAGCGTTGAACTGATGTGGACCCTACGTAGAGATTTTCATTATTTCCCAATTGTCTGGGATGATTGGGAAGAGGATGGTGGAATAAAACACAAAGATTTGTGTGGCCGGATGAACACACACATCACATTCAAGCAGACCCAACAATGCGGTGAGCCGCCATCGTTGTTGTCGTTAGCAGAGTGAGCACATGGAGGCCGAGGGTGACGAGAGGTGTAGAGCTGTGACGTCACCGGGTCAGGGAAGATGTGTGGAGGCTGGAACTGTGGCGTCTTCAGGTGTATTCACTCTGGGACCCGGTTTCAGGAATGATCGTATTTCATTGGTATTCAGGTCCATACTATGAAAACCCGGAAACCCGTTAAC
>JBBMJM010162657.1:0-15435 GCA_037832705.1 Centriscus cristatus | reverse complement strand
CCCCCCCCCCCCCCCCCCCCCCCCCCCCCCGGTCTCACGGGAACCGTGGAACACGCCTTTGTTTGTATTTGCCTCGCGATCACTCTCAGCGATCAAAGCCCGCGCTCAGGGCCCCGGTGTCAGCGCAAGACACTGATGACAACTTCCATTCACACAGACTCTTCTCCTCACATCGCACATGCACTCAGTTGTCAGTACCCACAACAAAGAGACATGCCCCGAGTTATCATCCATCAAGCTGAGCCTTTTATAGCCCATCAAAAGACAATGAACTGCCAGGGTGAAGGGGGTGTTTGCAGCATGAAGTGACAGGCGAATACTCCAGACACAGATTAAACACTGTTGGAAATAAGAGAGCTGCACAATGTTTTGGTAATTTGCGGGAATTAGACATTATGATTCATTTTTATGAAGGGAACGAAGCTCTGCTGCGATGTTTCCTGCGCCTCCATTTACTTTGGTTTCCGAAATAAACACCTCACACGACAGCAGACTGCATCACTTTGTTTCCAGACATCGTCAAATATCTTTAACGCCTCATGTGTACGGATATAAAACAGACCCTCCAGGCTTGTTTTCTCTCTGAGGCATCCCGTTTATTGTGTCTACCCTCAAAGCCAGGCCGGGTTCAGAATAAAGGGAGCTACTGGCGGGACGGTACATTATTGTGTACAATACAAGACTAGCAACATAAACCATCAGCGGGTCTTTGTCTCCCATGGATTATTCCTCTCAAGTCAACCATCAAGCACTGCGGGTACCACAGCCGTTGTGGTGTGTGCCGCGACGTGCAGCGCAGATTTTGGTGAGGCATTCAGGAGAGGTTGGGCGAAACCGGACACGGGCCTGATTACACCGTATCCTGTCTGTTTGTGATTTATTGTGACAGCAGAAACTCCCTGCAGAACCGTGTCGTCAGGTGCTAGGACTTGCGCTCTGTGGGATACTTGATAGGCCTCAGACTCAGTCGACCTTGTGAGAAAGCCCCCGGGGGACGCTGCGGAGAACATCCAAATAGCTCATTACTAAATATACAACCGCAAATCTACTGATGTTGAACTGAAACAGAGCACTCAAGCAGCTGATATTTTATCCTATTTTATCCTGGTTCTTGGATTACCAGCTTGATAGCTTTGGTCTTGTTCGCAATATACACTCATTTGCCAAATTATTAGGTACACCAATATACACTCAATTCTCGCTCCATATGGAGGACAATATCCCCATTTTCCACGTGGTCCAGCACAAGTCACCAGCTCATCAGGGCCACATGAAGGACAGACAACCATTCACACTCACATTCAAACCTACAGGCAATTTGGAGTGGAGGAAGCCAGACTACTCAGAGTGAACCCACACTGGCACAGGGAGAACATGCAAACTCCATACAGTCGCTGAGGATAACATAATTTTACCCCAATATTCTCTCAATAATATGGAAGAGATGGGCCACGAGTATGCTACAGTTTAGTTGAAATGTTCTGTAGTGAAAACAAAGGACCAAATTGAGTCCATAAAACACTGGGTAGCACAAGATAACATAAAAAGGGCCTTTAAAGCTGTAGCGGCCCTGCTCAGCTGTGTTGTACTGCATGTAGCAGCAGACAGGCGAGATGAAGGTGGTGGTCTGCGGTCACAGAGGTTCCTTGTACCTTTGCAGTCTGAGACATGCAGATGTATGACCTCATCAGGCGTCGGGGGGCAGCTGTGATCCTCCATCTCAATCTCTGTAAGTGCTTGTCCTTCACTGACTCAAGTCACGTGTGCTCCCCTCCACCAGGGAACATCACTGCATATATCACTCCCCCTGTTCCGGAATTATCTGTTGAAAAGGCACTTTTTTTTTTTTTATTTTTAGAGTCGGTAAGTTAGATTGTATCTTAAGTTTGTGACCCTGGAGAAGTCATTGAAAACACACTTAATAATGTGCTACATGAACCACTGTTTGTCAAGGGGGACGGGACGTTAAATTCAGTTTATAGTGATATCACCTGAACACAGTGCTGTGAGCATGACGGGAGGCATTATTCAGAATAAATGGATTATCAGGGAAGCCAGCATAAATGACTCAATAAAACTGTTAAGCAGCCAGCCAGCGTTGGCCAACATGATTAATAGCAGGCGTTCCAAGACTGGATTTATTCTGTCTTTTATTTCTCCTTTAATGACTCGCTGCGAACACACACAGCAGCAGCACCCACCCACCCCACCCACCCCCTTCTCAAACACACCGCCCATGTTTCTAGATTACCAGTGACTAATGAGGATTCAAAATGTCTGTTATCTGTGTTGATGTCTTTTTATTTGAAAAGTCAATAATACAAACACATGGCGTAGTGTTAGTTTTGTAGTACGCCTACGGCTCAAGGGAGTTTTTGGAGAGAAAAAAACAAAAAAGAAAAAAACAAATACTTCTTTTTTTTATTTAAAGAGCCTTTTCAAAGATGATGTACATAAAATATAAAAATGTAAAATTTAGAATGTACATCTGAGAGTGCATACGTGGTATGTGGATTGTAAAGGTGCATGAAGGTCGGCTGATTTTTATGCTAAATGTTCAAACCTATTGATACTGAAATAAGACTTGTAATAATCCTAATAAATCCACTGAGCAGGATATCTATGCCTCTGCCTACGTTTATGAGACCTCCGGGGCTCCAGCAATGTTGTCATGTGTTTTATTGACAGACGATCAATGTTCTGTGATAAATAAAGCGCTTTTGGCCCAAGGAGGTACAGTGCGTTCATGGTGCACGGCCTCCAGATACAGCTGGAGATATAGGTCCATTTAATGAAAGAGGCCAGCTCAGTAACGACCCCAGTGATTCATACCTCCGTAAAGGAAATCAATTATACATCGCTTAAGTGCAGAAACAGGATCTTCCACACCCTTAAATCTTGGCATTGGGTCATATGTACTAAACTGTAGCTTACATCTAACTGGAACATGTCACCGGTGTTCAGAAGAAGATGGACGAAGTTCATTAGAGAGATGAAAACAGGTATCAAGACAACAATGAGTCCGATAAATGGCCTGAGAGGAATGCCAACGCGGGGCCAAGCCAGCGCTTCGTCACACTGTGGTGCCAACAGACTGTTGTTCTTTCCATCTATGATTTAACACAGCAGAGCGCTGCTGGATGGCACCCCGGAGAGGACTTGATTTTCATGTTTGCCAATCTTCTTTTCTACCTGCCCGTGGTGACCATAAATACACTTTAATGTCTCCCGGAGAAATGCTTTAAGAAGCAGTTTCCCCGTGTCCTGTATGGACACGCATGGCAATATTCCTGATTGATGACAGCAGCAAAGTTTCGATGACGCCCCGGAGACTTCCCCAATCTCGTTTGTGCGAGAGTTTTACATTCGAGTATAATTCCGACTCAGCCGTGTTTAACTGCATTTCAGTCCTTTGTTCCAACCGATCCACTGAGTTCCCACTGAGTTGTGGTCAGTAAATAAGAGATGTTTAACTGTGGGTTTGGAGATCATGTGCTTTAAACGTCTATATCACAGTCGGGTGAAAAGGAATAAGGCTGAAACTAAGGATTTTTAGGATTTACCAGCTGCGGCACTGCATAACGGTCACACAACTGTTGTGTGTCTGTCTGTGTGTGTGTGAGACTATCAGGGTCGTGGTTTGTTCGTACAGCAGCAACAGTTCAGATCTTCGGATCAACTGACCTCAAGTGTCCGAATAAGACAAAACAATCTGTTGTGATGTCCCATGATGATACCCGAGGAAACAAGCCCACCTAGAATCAGCTGAAATACAAATAGGTAGTCGTTTATGTGATGCTGCAGGCACACTGGGGGGTCTGGACATGACACGACGCTCAGCCAAAATAACGCCCCACTGTCTATACATAGAGAAGAACCGCTTCTTTCTTGGATTGATATACGGCAGCAGCGCGGCAAAGCAAAGCTGCCCCCCCCCCAGCCCAGCAGCTCTGAACTGTCGTAAATATCTCAGTGTGTGTTGGGTGGTGGTGGCGCCCAGCAATAGCCAGATTTGTACTTGGGAGGAGATGTGATTGGAACCGGTTCACTCTACCACAGGAGTCAGCATTTTGCATGATGCTAAAAACAAAATGTTCAAATCAGCCTCAGAAAGTCATCAAATAGGTGCACGCAAAGTCGTACCTTGAAAATTGACGGCTATTAGCCTGCTAAAACCAGCTAGCCGGCAAAACATTTCAACGGCGTCCTTCACGAGCCTCTAAACAGAGGATGATGCATTCAGCCGCCATCTTGCAGAAGTATTCCTGTAATACTTATTATGGGCCCGTAAAGCTGTGTTACTGGGGGGGGGGGGCTTCTTCGGATTTGTGCCATGAACCTTTCGTCACAATTGACCGTTAACGCTGCTCGAGGTCGGCCATTTGCACCGGGTATTTTTAAGGGCTGGGGCCAGAAGGTCAAGGGGTGGGAGGGGGAGCAAGGAACACAGGGGCGAGATGAAAGCAACACATAGAGGACTGGTGGGAGGGGGTGGGAGGGGCCTCTGGGGGGTCAGGGTGAGGTCATGACAAAGGTACAGCTACAACTGTAGGGCACTTTCTTCTCATGTTGCTTATTGACACAAACAGGGCTATTTCAACGCGTGAGGATATTCATTAATTGCTGTCATCACATCGGCCCAAAGCCGAGCGAGGGGAGACGACACCCTGACAGAATCAACACCTCTCAGCAAACACAGCATGAGCGATGTCATTTCTAAAACAAGCTGTTAGAGAGCGACGTCTGGAAGGGTGTTTGTCGGCTGAGGGGACGTAGAAGAAGCTGACGGATGCTGCAGTGTTGCTCTCTGGTTCTTTCTGTTCTATAATCGAAACCGCATTGACATAATTATTACAGAATACGCTGATGATGTGTGTGTGTGTGTGTGTGTGTGTGAGAGAGAGAGAGAGAGAGCGCGGATGGTGACCTGACCCACTGAAATAGTTTTAAGGGCTCGAAAGGATTTTCCATCCTGCTCGGGCAGCAGACGCCACAAATATCAGCAGCCCCCAGTCACTCTTTCCCTGAAAGATTTCCATAACGTTCGAAAAGATTGATAGATAATCAGAACTGCCTTAATGCCTGACGGGTAATCTAGCGTGGCGGCTGACAGCAGTGCTTTGAATCAGACTGAAGAAGCGGCCCACACGGCTAACCAGGAAGATACACTAATGTAACATTTAGAGTCACATTACAGCGCCTTACGCCTTCCCAGTCAATAACGAGATGATTGGCTAGCAGCAGCATGTCTAGTTAGCGGGACATTGTCGTGCTTGACATTTATCATAGCTGCAGGGTCGTGAACTCGAAGCTAAACAGCGACTGAATCATTAAATGTGAATAGCTGCAAATCTCCGAGGCACTGACATAAGTGTTTTCACGCTGCAACGAGTGACTAAGTTCCACTGAGCGAAAACACGTCTTTGTTCAAACTGGGACATTAGGCGCTAAGAGGGACACATACTGCGGGGTTTGGCGGAACAATGGGAGGCTTTAACAAGCAGATTATTTGCTGCATTTGATATTAAAACCAATTACTGTTATGGATGGATGTCTTCCTGCTAATCGAGTCATGTTCTGTCTGGAGAGGCCTAACAGGGACGGAGATTCTTACTCACTGGATGATATCAGCACAGTCAACACATACGTCCTTGTGCTGGAGTGAAATGGAAATGGAATGGTCCAATTGGCTGAAACTCGCTCTTCAAAGAGTATATTTACTTCTATTATTACACCAGACTTTTATTCTAAACATTCACCAGGGGTCTACATTTGACCACATTTCCCCTCAAAATTAAAATGAAATAAGAAGCCGGTGAAGCAAAAAGGATGCACAATAAAACACTGCACCAGCCATCTCTGTTAAAAAAATCAATAGCTAGAGGACAAAGAACCTATAGCCATCACTTAATTCTCTTATCGGTGTGATTTAGGAGACAGGGATGATGTTAAATAACTGTAAATCCTTATCTTTGACTTTGTGGGTGGTTTATGGCACTTTCAACAGCAGTTCAGAGACAGAATGCCCATACCGTGTGCCGCACACGCGATTTATAGCTTTATTACTCTTTGTCTAAAAGAGCAAAGAAACATATAATTGAAAGGAAAGAGATAGCAGCTAAAGGATGGAAGAACAAGAGAGGGGGCGCGCAGGAACTGGGACTCACCATAGCTGGAGACATATCATGGAGACAGTTTTATGGCTGCGGAGTCGACCCTCTGTTTTGTGATGGTGGGGGGGGCTCTTGTTTTTATGAAACAGGCAAGATCCAATTTTCTGATTCATCTGCAAACGGTGCAGATTGAGTTTAGCATTCTGGCAGTTTCAGACCAGCCTGTGTGAGTATAGAGGTCACTGAGAGGGCTCGGTGACTTGAAGTCATGAGTTTGCGCTCACAGTTACGGCCCGCTCATATTTTTTGCCCTCGGTGACAACGAGCCTATTGTTCTCTCCGATAAGGCTTCAGTGTGCACAGTAATGGGAATTAAGAAGGGCATAAGTCACGGAGAAATTGGGTGACAGCAGATCAATAGCTGGTGCTGAGGCCTCGGGGACCATTAGTGAAGAGGACCCTTTTGTTTGTTCACTGGCAGGGAGAGTTAGTGGACGTTTGGCTCGGAATTAACTGTTGAGAGTAAGAAACGTTGAGCTCACAGAATTCATTAGTCTCACCAATGTGTTTTTGAAAGCAGTGACATGTCATCATGAGGTCACATCAGCCTCCTTAGAAGTCAAAGCTGTTGCGCTTTGGCGTCGACACGGAGTCTTAATTGTTTCACTTCCAACCTCGATCAGCTTAGACAACCACCACATCGCTGACTATGGTTAGATGTACCGGACAAATCTAGGTAAGAATATGGCGCTTGCACCCTCCCTCACAACGACTGCGGACGTGCTCTTGAGCCAGACCTGAACCCCCCCCCCAACAGCTGCCGCAGAGCTACTGAGACGTTCAGAGGTGAAAAATAACGAGATCCACGAAATAAGATTCTATAAATAAGTTTCATCACGACTCACATTTCCGTTCCTTTAAATATTAACACAGATAATTGGTGGAATTAAATCAGTGCAGTTTTTTCTCATATTTTACAAAACTGACACCCTGTTCACACCCTGGATACATCTGTACTATGTGGAGGGGCTTTTGGTGGCAGTTTTACCACATTTTGTAATTGCGAGGGGGCGCTGTTTGGAGAAATGGCATCTTGAAGTCATTCAAATATACTCCCAGTGGCTTGAGACGACCAACCGCCGATCAACCGTTTCAATATTTAATAATAAAAAATATCCATCATCCTATGCTGAAGGAGGAACATAACTCACCAATACATCTTTGATTAGCCAGAAATGGTTTCACTTTCTGTGTCCACATTATAACCAATTAAATGAGTGAAGAAGAAACGGAAATCTATCTGTCTTATACCGTAAGCCATAAAGTTGCGTTTAGTGTGGCATATGCTTTTAAGGATTGTACAGCGTGATTAGAGACGCCCTGCAGCCCTACGCTGGACCGTGAGGATGGAAAATGCATTAACCCTAATCTTTACAGTGTTTAAAATGATTAGCCACAACATGTGACAGCTCCGATAAAAGACTCCCCCATTATGTTCTTAAGGCAAATGCATATTGCAGCCGTCACTCCCAGACATTCCCACTTAAATGCACAATTTGTTGTTGCATTGCATTATTTCTTGCGCTTATACAGACCCCGGCTGAGCAACGTACTTAAGATATTAATTAGTATATCACAATGGCACCTATGCATTTTCACTATTAATAAATTCCAAGCCAACGGGTTGGGATTAATTATGAATTATGTAAATGTCTGCCATGAATAATTTAGACCTATGCATTTTATTAGCTAAATGGGAGGGCAGAATGTTGGCAGATCAACCTGATCGGGATTCGTACGTAAGAATTCTTGGTGACAAGATCACAACTTCAGTGTGGACTCCGCTAATGGCAGCAAACATTTCACATTGATGAATAATTGAGGGAGGATGTTGTTTAATGGCTATTAAGGGGTCGTGTTTACCCAAAGGTCTCGGGTCTGAAAAGTTCTTTAGTGTGTACATTAAGATTCCCACACTGCATTATGCATTATCATTAAGACAATCTATCACATTCTATGTAGCATACATTCATCACAGAGGAGCTAAAGGCAGCAGGCGCTAACACTTCCACTAGGCCACAGGGTACTTAACTGACCGCAACGCCGGAGGCAGGCAGAGTGAACCCGACTGGCTTCCTCACGCCCCCGTGCAGCGTACCCATGTCCTTCACGCACACCGTACTTACCCTCACATACAGGTCAGGCTAACGGGGGTTTTCTGGGCGGACGCCTCTGATGGCAGCATGACAAGCAGCCCAACATGAGACTACTACGCTTTCAGTGAGAGACGAAATCATCGCCCCAAGGCCAATGAACTGCTTGGCATTCTCCAAAACAAATCTCTAAAAAAAATATTTGACAGCTTACACACTTCCAGCCAAACACAAATCCACTTGAATGCAGGAATAAGCACCTCACTTCCTCTACACGTCGCAGTTAAAATTCTACAGAAACGCGGCGGCAACAGACCGACTGACCGGATCTCTACCATTCTACCATTCATGGAAGGATCATAGGCAGCACCAAACCATGATAAGAAACACGTATGAAAGAGCCACAGAGGGGGTGTTGTCTATAGGAGGTTGTCCTGCTAGTTTGTAAAAGACGTGTCTATCAGAATATAGTTATCGACATCATTTTTACCACTTTTTCCTCCTGTCAGGTTGATGTAGTGCCAGGAACACGAAGGAGATTGGGTTTGAAGAGGGTTGTCAAATCAAGCTGTCAGGCTGCACTTCGATGACGGAGTTGTATCGCACGATCATATGTCAGTCAACAAAAGAGAGACGGCTACCAAAGTCAAATTCAGTCCAACAAATTCAACCCTCACAACAGCTGCGGCCATTCGCCGACCTGGAGAGTGTGATGGTGTTTATTCGCACGAGATGCGTACCCAGAGGCTCCACACCTCAATGGCCCAGCTGCCCCGCCCCCGGGGCAACACTCGTGCCTCCCTTGCTGTCTGGATGCTGTCAGCATCCCGCAGCCACCCGGCCAGCAGTCGCGTCTGCCTGGAGATTAGTGAGCGGAGAGTGTGAACACAGCAGGCGATCCATCAGGAACGACGAGTATGATCAGATGTCATCTTCAAAATACCTCCCGGTGCCAAGTCTTCTTCTAAACGTCGGCACGCTGCTATTCACCAGGAATCACTGTGTCCCTCACATGGGGTGGTGTTTCTATTGATCGTAGTTTAATCACTGTCACTAATTCGAAAAGAAGGATAAAAAAATAAACAAAACCCAATCGCAAAATTCACTCTTGAAAAGGGCTCATATGTTTAAGGATTTATATTAAACCCTTAATGTCACTATTTAGGTGCTTTGTTCTGTATGCAAATCTGCACATAAAAACATTTTAAAACTTAATCTAAAGGTGTAATCTGTAAATGTCCACTAGCAACACACTGCAAGTCAAAAGGGGACAGTTATCTCTATCTATCTATCTATCTATATAGAAATATCTATATCTATATCTATCTATCTATCTATCTATATATATAGATATATATATATAGATATAGATATATAGATATATTTAAAAGGTACAGGATCTAAACATTATAAAACTGTCTAAACATTTTTTTCACGGTACTGCTGTATAAAATCTACATTAAAGATGCAGGAAACATGTATTATGGCTGTGTTCTGGTTTCCGTGCTTGGTTTGCTGACACTTCCCCTGGAGCCACATATCTACAGCTCTTATCTGTGCCCTCTGGTTCAGAAAGGGATCCCAGCGCTCTCTCGTGTCGAATACAGATGTAAGCGAGAGCCACAGACACGGTCTGTTGGCAGATGTTGGAAGTCACGCAACAATAATGACAGAAGACCAACCTTATATAACACATGATAAAAGTGAACCACTGCATGTGGAGGTGATGGAGCAATATAATACTGAATGTAAACATACATAGAGATTCACCTCAAAACATCCTAAGTGTATGTTTATTTTCTTTATTCTATGTGGTCAGACTCGTATTTGTCACACATTACTTTCACCAGAACAAGTCTAGTATGTCTATACCTCCGACCAGCAACTGGTATGAATAGGGGCACAATTTAATGTTTTGATGTTGACTTGATTTCCTCAGTCAACATCAGTATGATGAAAGTGACCTTCCACTGCTATGACAGCACTGCCCCTCCCTGTTCAGTACACTACATCACAAGCATTCCGTTCGAAGTGTCACAGTGTCTCTGTGTGTGTGACTTGATACAAACCATTTCACGGCAACTTCATGGTAATTTCACAATGTGCAAATACAGTTTTAGAGAGTGAAGTTAATGGACAGTGCGCAAAGGTGGAAGTATCAAAGCATAAAGCATAAATAAATAAGTTTGCTTCGTTGCTGTGGCAATGATGCCCCCCTCTGGCGAAAAACCTGTACTACAAGTAGAGAGAAACGATGTGACTTTACAATGCTCTCATTCACTCACCATCTCTCATGTTAAATTCACCACACTCGTTATTGAGTATCTATTCACTAGCAGGACTGGAAACTTTTTACACATTGGTCCTTCATTTAACCAGGCAAATACATCAAATAAGCTGTTGTAATGGCAGGTGCGTGAAAGGTTTTTTGCAATTTCAGGCCCTTCAGTCCATTCCCATTTGAAGCAAATGTGCAGATATTACATGGAAACATGTCGCATTAGTCTGACAAAACTAATATTGAGTGACTTAGCGCTTACGTGTCACCTGTGTGCTGGTGATAGCCACATGAAGACAATAAAACCAGTATGACAAAGACTTCATGGTTGAAGAACACTGGGGTGACACGACTGATTAACAACATGACCAGCAGCGACAGAGGGCGTTTGTTTTACAGTCCTATCATACGAGCTGTGTCGAGTCATATGACCGCCTTCATTCGAGCTTCAGTGCTCGTGTTTCGGGGGGGTGAAGGGGTGGGAGCTTGTATAAAAATACAATTCATTCCCCATTCCCTCTCAGGCAGAACGAGCAGCCCCATCGCTTGGAAACTGGTGAGTTTTCTTCACTGCAAAGGCTTTAACAGACGTAAAATGACGCGTGTGTGTGTGGTGGGGGCAGGGGTGGTGGTAAAAACACGTTTGTCTTTTGTGGAGTGTGTTTTCCATCGTGTTGACTTACTGGGGGTGACAACGCCTGTAACACTTCTTCTGCCTGGCTGGTTGTCTGGCTGTAGCCGCGAGTATCGCGAGTATCGCCCCTAGCTAGTAGCATCAAGCTACGGGACAGTCACATGACGGCTCTCCGGAGCCTTAAAGGCACAGTACCCCCACGTAAACGCGCTTGGCTCTGTGGTCTATGGGCACAGCAGCGAGGCGCCGGCTCTATTCGCCGTATTACGGTAACGGTCAGCTGGATGAGTTTAGGTCCACTGTTGTTATTGTCGACTACAGTAGACATGACCTTTCGTAGTGTTTCCAAAGAAGCACTCGTTGGATCTGCCACCCTCGGGTTCGTTTTTGTCGCCGGATATTTCCTTGGTAAGACAGTATAAACATATTTTATAATGTAGGTAACAGAAGTCGGTGTGACAGTGGTTGTTAAAACACTACTAAATCATGTGTACAGTGTATTTTACATCGTACAAGTAGGATTTAAGCTTAAAGTGCAATTCCATTTGACTTGAAGGTAGGTTTGCACCTATGTAGCCTGAAACAGGGTAAAAAATAAATAAAATATAATTCATCATTCAACAAGTTTTTATTTGTCCTACCGGAATCAGATGCCGATTTAATTATAATCACATTCTGAACGAACGTATTATTTGAATGAATTCAGTTCGTATCAACATGTATGTAATCCCATTTAGTTAACAGTTAATATCAAAGACCCCACCCAGTGCAACGTCCTCTTTATTTTGTAGTACATCATTAACCAGCTGATTAATGACACACACAAAACTAGTTTAGTTATTTAAATATTCCAACACCACATTTGATATTTGTGTCTTGATAAAATCACTGAACCGTTTCCGTTCCCTCAAGCTGTCTTTCTTTCTTCCTTTTTTTTTTTTGGTAGTTCTTTTTTTTTATCTGGGCACGTTGCTGCTGATGTGATAATGTAATAAACATTTATTACAGTTCGGTCTTGAGGAAATACAGGATAAATTGACTAGAGAGTGCAGTTTCATTAAAAACATGGAGGGTGGCTGACAGTTCCCATGATCTCATCCTGTTCTTCAGACCCTTGTAATGTCTTTATTGTTTGCTGCTGTCCCCAGGGAAAAGAAAATCCTCCAGGATGAGCATCTCCAAAAGTCACTGCGGGGGGAAAGACAACCCCCTGCTGCAGTACGTCCTCAATCATTCCATGCGGGAGCATCCAGTCTTGACAAAGCTCAGATTGGTAACTTTTTTCCTTTTTTTTAAAAACAATTACTGCTTCGTCTGTTACCATGACGTACTCCAGGTCATAAAGTGTAATAATGTCAGTGTTATTTGTCAAATGTTTCCAACTGGTGTCTGCTCGTTGCCTTCAGAGGACAATGGAAGACTCCTGGAACATCATGATGGTCGCCTGTGAACAGTCACAGTTCATGGCCAATCTGGCAAAACTAATACAGACCAAGAAAGCTCTGGAGATCGGTAACGACCATCCAACACCACAATCGGCCTCTGGAGCACGCTAGGTTCACGATCCAACCTCTCACTGTCTGTGCAGGCGTGTACACAGGTTACAATACTCTGAACATTGCGTTGGCGTTGCCCGATGATGGCGTCTTGGTGGCGTGCGACATCAGTGAAGAATACACAAACATCGGCAAACCCTTCTGGACAGAGGTAGTTCGCGCACCCGTCGGCCCGTCGGTCAAACCAGGATCAGCACTATGCGTTGTCAAAGCATTCAGTGTGTGATGTGTGTTATCCCTGTATTATTCCCATGTTGTGACGTGCTGATCAGTGCAGAGGATTTTCATGCACCGCAGGTAATAAAAGTCTGTTCAGTGTCAGTCTGTGCATCTGCATGCAGCACAGACCTGTTTGCTTGATTACTCCTCTACCGAGGTGGAGGAGTACACACATAAGCATATTTGTTTATGTACTTTCATATATTCCTTAATTAACGCAAAATAGTTAAGTGTAAGGTGCGTGTATGGTTAAGATAATATGATCTTCCTTGAGGTGCTGTGAGATAAGCAGGTTTCGCGGAGTTTGATCATCTCAGAAAGAGCACAACTAATCTCTCCATTGAAATATATATATATATATATATATTTTCGTTTACAGGCTGGAGTTGAGAAAAAAATTGATCTACGTATTCAGCCAGCAGTAAAAACTTTGGGTAATATGTCTTGACTTATTTTCACGCCTTCTTTCGCCAGTTGCTCTGGTGAAAACCAGTAACGTCTGTTTTCCACCTTCAGATGATCTCCTGGCTGCTGGCGAGGCCGAAACCTTTGACTTTGTCTTCATCGACGCAGACAAAGTCAACTACGACAGCTACTATGAAAAGTCTCTAAAGCTGATACGGAAAGGAGGCATCATAGCCATTGACAACGTAGGAGCTGGTCACATGACGATGCTTTGAGTACTTACGGCTCTGTAACGTGGCCGTCGCTTCATGCACACTCGTTCTGTGCGGCCGTGCAGGTGCTGTGGGGAGGGAAAGTGCTGAACCCGGCCTCGGACGACTTGGACACGGTGGCCATCGACAAGCTGAACAAGAAGCTGATTCGAGACACTCGGATCAACCTGAGCATGCTGACGGTGGGAGACGGACTCACGCTGGCTTTCAAATTGTAGCCCAGGAGTCAAAGAAGCGCAGTTACGGATGTTTCCTGGGGGGACGTGTAGAGTTGAGTACTGTTCTGTGGTGTATGCAGCAGCATATTTGTTACCTTTTTTACGTGTCAATCAACAGGTTCATTTTTCAAATGGACAAACATGTGACCACATGGCTCCCACAAGACAAATTGGAATAAACTGATCCGATCAACTTTGGTTTACTTCGTTATTGAAGCACGTTATTTCACTCTAATTAGTTACTATTTGTAAATATATAGTTTTCTAGATTTGCTTGTGGGTTTTTTGCACCACACTTCGAGGTACTAAACAGAATTAGTACTTTAATATTTGCTACTGTAAAATGAGAATTTCCCCTCATGGGATCAATAACGTAACTGTCGATACTTGATTCAAAGTCATGGGAAGAACGGAGGGTGATTTTGAGACTTTATTGCAAAGGTTTAATTGCCAAACAGGTTTCTGATTTGTGTCACCATCTTCCAAGTGGGAAAAATTGAACGATTGTTCTGTCGTTTTTCACGCAAGTCACAATGGGAGCGGGAGCTACAAGCAGATAGATAAAGTCTGAAAGTCAACCACGGCGTAGGTAACCCTTTCAACAAAGATCTAAGAAGAACAGCCAAAACACTAGCAGCAACCATGATAAGCACATTCTGCAGGGGGGGGGTTGTCACCCCAACAGGCAGAGTATCGCTATAGAAATAAACTGTGCAAATAAGTCAAAAGGAAATTGGAAGAAAAGAGTTTAAATAAGATGATCTACTGTGCAAAATAACAGCTTAGGTTTACATTCTATGCCACACATTAGCAACGTTTTTGGAACCACTCCTGGATTTCCCTCTGTAGGATAAATCAGCTGAAATGATGTCAATCATTACCACTGAGAGCGCTTGTGTTGTCACCGGGGGCCTGTTTACCTCCAGGATTACGCAACAACCACCCGGTTGAGTTCCAACGTTGGTGGACAGAGGGAGAAGTGGCCCCAGCTGAGGTGTGTGCTCTACAAAGTGCTCTTCACATACACGAGGCCGAGCTGTGACTAGGTAGCGCAGCAGTGAAAGGTCTTCATCTGAGTGAGAAGTGGGCATTTGTGTGTTTGGGCTCTTTTTTTAAAAACCTGTTTGACCAGACAGGAAGGATAAATACGGGATTCAGCTAATACTTGTTCTGCGGTGATGGAGCAGCGCCTCATGCTTCCAGCTCCAAACCCAACCCGAGTTTGTGGCCACCGGCGTTGATATTCTTTCCATCCACCAGCGCCGACAGGATGAGTTTCATACCTGCGGACAAAGAGATAGTAAATACATTAAGTCAACAGTGTTGTGTAGAAACGATTCTTGAAGAAGAGAGAGAAAAAGTTCTTACCAGGCCGAAGAGTTTGGGTGTATCCAATTCCGACCAAGCTGGCGTTATTCACCTTAGCCTGAAGGAAAATAATGACAGCGGTTGAAGAAAAAGGATGTACCATAATTTCCGGACTATAAGGCGCACCTGATTATAAGCCTCGCCCCGTACATTTTTAAAGAAAAAAGAAAAAGAAAAAAAAAAAAAAAAAACATTTTGTAAATACATAAGCCGCACCTG
>JBBMJM010162240.1:0-21721 GCA_037832705.1 Centriscus cristatus | reverse complement strand
TGTGTGTGTGTGTGTGTGTGTGTGTGTGTGTGTGTGTGTGTGTGTGTGTGTGTGTGTGTGTGTGTGTGTGTCTGTGTACGTGTGTGAGAGGTAAATGCAGAATATCCTTGAGCTCTTGCTCCCAGAGACCCTATATGGCTTTGAAGGCCTCAGTATTAATGATGCAGATCAGCAGCAGGTCTGAATCTGAGGCCAGATTATTTATTTACTTATTCAGCTACAGTCTGTATTTACTGGTTCAAACAAAGTCAGTGTTTCTTCCCATACATATATATGTCTGGATATTATTATCACACCTACTAGATTATATTATATTATAACTTGCTCTGGATGAATGGGATGAGACATTCACTAAATGTGGTACTATCTTCTGTTTCTTCATAAAAAACATATATATGTCTTTCAGGTCATCAAGAGTGTGTGTCGCCCTCACAAAGGGGCTTTCAATCAATCACACGACTGAAGGTTGCCATAGAAACACGTTCCCTCTGCCCTGTCTATAGACACACAAGTACATCTAATCTATACGTGAACATGTTCGCAGCTTTGAGATCCTCTCCTTGGCTGCAATGTGCATAAACTTTTGGCAATTCATGGTGGCAGGTTCAACAAATTAAGAGAATTTGTATCTGATCTGGACACAGTTGCACTTAATATCCAAAACCAAGAGAAAACAGCATGTTCCCAGATACTCGATCTGTTATTGTCAAAGAAAGGAAAGAAGGAAACGCTAACTTACTTAGTTTGAGCAGACGAGCCACACTCACTTTACCAGTTAATTTACTTTACTACACTCACATACGCTCAACAACTTTGAGTAGCGGTCGAAAGTGGGAGTGCTGTGGTCGAAATTGTTTCCCTTTGGGGTGGCTGGTGTGGACCACTGCGCCATCACACTGTTACATAACAGGATACAGCGGAGCTCCTACTTATCTGATACAGCCGCAGGTCTTCTGCGCTACAGTGACTCGCTGTCACAGGGTGAAGAGCTCCACAGTGAGGGATCGAAGTTGGGACGCGCCTCCTTTGCACTGCTGGAGTATGAAGCACCGCTGGCACTGACCAGGAGTCACGTCTCCTTTGCGTTACAGTGCCTGACTCTCAACAGGTGGAGACCTCCAGAGAGCCACAGCGACTCATTGTTGCCTCCGCAGGCAATAAACAGGAAAATGATGGAGATTTTCCCAATGGCAAATGCAACCTGCAGTGTGACATTTAAACTAATCCCACAGGTTCAGAATCAGCCAGTGCGCAGCTTATTTGCAATGTCCAATTTATATTCGCAACATATTCCTCGTTTCTGCAACAAGTCTGCAGCAGACAAAACCTCCTGTTTTTCTGATCTTATTCCTTCAAATTCAGATTCATTTAAATCATAGTTCATACTAATATTCACCTCAAAAACGGGGGTTTACCCGTGATTTTACCTGAGGCGGTCTCCAACCAACATGAGCTCCTGTTATGCGCAATACCTCAGACTCCATCCGTTGTTCCACCGGCACCATGGGAACAGGTAATCAGTTTTGGGAAGCTATTGTCTTGGAACGGCAGCAACCTGCCTGGTAATTGGAAATGAGTGAGTGTGATGCGGAAAGAGTGTTGTAACATTTTTGCTTAGAGACATACAATGAGAGTGATGGCGAGTAAGCCGTTTTATATGTGTGTGTGTGTGTGTGTGTGTCAGGGAAGAGAGATGCTGCCATGGTCGGTGTAAGTGAGAGCACACTGTCCTCTCTGTGGTGATTGCTACTGGTGTCTGTCCCAAGGGGTCAGAAGCCACTGCTTTCTCATCTCTGATACACACGCACAAACCGCAGGCAGGAGCAGAATCCTGACTTCCAGGTTATGCATTTGTTTCTTTGAGGATTGAAACAACCCATCAAGCCTTCAAACATGTTCCCATTTATCGCTTTGTTTTCTGAGACATGCACATGATGAGAGCACATTCCCAGCACTTTGCGCCAATCAGCCATAACGATACATTTCTCAGCACGTATGAGACAAGGTCAGGCCTCTAGGAGATCGGCATTTTGTCAAATCTGGCAGTGTAATGGTGCTCTGACACCTGGACACGGCACCTCTGAAAATCGTACATTCATTCATTCACTGGCTTCTAGTCATCGCACAACATTTGTTGTGAACGCATGAAACTATTTCCTACATTTTATCGAGCACTGATTTGAAGTCCGTTAACACATGCCAGCTAACAACATAATCTGTCGATCCATTTTGCCTTTGCTGCCATAATTTATTTCTTACATATTTTAGGTTGGATATTGCAGGCAAAAGTTTCATTTAAATGCTCATATAATATTATTAGAATATTAAATAGCTGTCATTTACACGTATTATTATGTAATGAAATGAATCAATCTTTGTTAATAATGTCATATAAATTAAAACACCCCATTAAAATGCTGTTTGTCCAGCTCTCAGGACTTCAGTGCTGAGAAATATAATCCATGGATTGGAACATTAGCTTGTGTTGTTGCGGCAACAAGATACTCTGGTTTTCAGTCACTATGGCTTGAGGTAAACAAAGAAAACACAGATTAACCACTCTCAGAGTGGGATACAGGTTAGTCAATGGACAACATACTGTTTGACCATACAACTAATCTGCTGACAGAAATGGATGATATGATAGAGTGAATTGCTTCCAAAATATTTATACCATTAACTATCCAGTTTACAATTGTGTACTGAGGAAGAGAATAACATTTGGCAACTCTGGAGCATCTTCTTCCTTCCCACAGTGATCCGTCCGGCTGAGTCCCACAAAAACAAAGACCTGGGTTCTGGATCAGGGCAGCGCTTATTGCAGAGGCTGAGAGAAGGGCAGGCAGGCAACAGAGGAGCTTAAAAGGAGGGATGGGGGCAAAGAGAGAGCCAGGAAAGAATGAGTGCCAGCTCTGCCTCCAGTGTCCATTTCATGTCCTCCCCTTCATCCTCTCACTCCATCCTGTCCCTCCTCCTCCTCCTTCCCAGCAGCTGGCCAGTTTTCACCGCCGCAGACTGAAGATCTTTCTCATGGTGCAGAATAAGGGAGCTTTCAGATGGGACGTGATTCTTGTTCGTACGACAAACAAGCAGAATCACTGAGGCGATATGTCGCACAGTGAGGTTATCATAGGTGCGGAACAGTGATTAAACCAGCAGCCAGTCTCTAAACTGGTAAAAGTAAGGTGAAAGGATTCTTTGTTTCAATCCTGTTATTTTGATCATTCCATCCGTTGTGTGTCCAGTCTTTCAGGCTATCATGTATTCCTCCCCAGCAACCAGCTCCAAAGGAACAGAAAGACACGTGTGTCTGTTGTTGCGTGTTGAGAGTCTTCGTGAAATGCACCTGGATTCCCGAGAGAAATATCAGTGGTGATATGAGTCAGCCATCAACTTGAATGAATCAAGCATTTTATTTTTTACCCAAAACTGTGTTAGCAGCTGTATCACCATTGGTACTTGGCTTCACAAATTAGCCAGTTAATTTACCTGAGCAGCCACATGTCACAGCTGTGAATTCAAGTCTTTTTTTTTCTCCAAGATTCTCATAAAATCCGATTTCCTCTGCCCGATAGACAGAACACAGTTTTCAGGCAATCCAACCATCTCCTTCCTGCTCTGCTCTGCTCTCACGCTCCAGCTGCCTCTGGTCTCATAGGACCGACCATTCAGTCCAGTTTTAATTGATTTGAGGTGACACACAGCTGAGACGATATGAGCAGTCCTGTCTGGGAAAAACACTAACCAAACGGCACAGTCTACAGCGGCTGAATATCCAGTATAAAAGTATATAAGGGCTGTTCAAAATACATTTACCATACTTTGAATTAAAGATGAACTGTGAAAAAAAATTGGCAGACTACCATCATCTAGTCAGGTCGCATTGGAATTGCAACACACACACACACAAAAACAGCCACCGGGCTGCCAGGTCTGTTGCCAACCGCATCAAGTGGTCAGTCTGCACCATCCATGTCAAGTGATGACTCAAGTAAGGTTAATTAAGCGAGCGACTTGGCTTTTTACCGATCGAGGAGAAAAGTGACCATATCTGCGTGTGCTTTGAGTCCATCTAGCATGTCCTTCGCCGATACTTACTCTGGTTTTGGTTCTTCTCCGGTCATTCTGCGTCTGTAATTCATGAGGCCGGGTTTTGAAGCTGCTGCTGCAGGACTTGCAGACTCCACCTTTCTGTGCTGAGCATAGACTCCGTATCTGGCAGCTCACAATGCCCCTATTGGGTTTTAAGGGTATGTAAAATAATGAATTCACACTACATATAATTATTTTCAGGAAAAAATACTTTATTCTGTACCCCTCTAAACGTACTGTGGGTATTTTTAGTTAGCCCTGCGATGAGCTGGCAACTTGTCCAGGGTGTACCCTGCCTTTCGCCCGTTGACAGCTGGGATTGGCTCCAGCACCCCCGTGACCCGTAACCGGATAAAGTGCCAGAAAATGAATTAATGAATACTACATAGTTAACCTTGAATGCTGCAGGTGTAAAATGTGTTTTTATGAAAAGACATTTCCATATTCCTTGGACCAACAGCCATATATGTTTTCGTCAGTGAAATCATTTTTGCTCTGAGCATATATTTTTGTGTGGTCTGTTTAATGATGGTCATTGGCAGATTGACAGACACTGTGTGCCATCTAGTGGTCTTATAAATAGTCATCTGATGCCACAAGGGTGTTGTGTTACGAAATATGTGTGTGAAATTCTGCTGTGTTGTAAGGAAGGTTGATTTGAATAAATGTGTAACCTAATCTTAACCATAACACAACCCTTAACCAGTATTGTGCACCAAATAGAAAGAATAAATAAGGGGAAAAAATGTGAAACCAGAAAAAAATTATGTCATTATGTCCTAATGCAGGTAGAGGTACTACATTGGGTGACAGGTTGTAGTTCATGCTTAACAACTAAAACAGACTACTTCGGTCGGAGGATATGTGATTAGGTTAGAGGAAAAATAGTAATGTTGTTTGTTGACGTGGGAACTTGAAGTGCACTGCACACAAAGCTTCTGAAACAAGGAACATTTATATGCATCACAGTTTCAACTGTGATGCATATAAATCAAACAACTCATACTCCCTCCATTCTACCGCAGTTTAAGCTCCACATCTGAAACAGTGCATTAAATGGATGAGTGGAACTGAAGTCTTTCAAATGTCTTTCATTCTGAACCTGTCAACAGACAGGTGAGTTGGTTGTTGGAACAACTTTGAGGTGAGTCCGAAAATCACTTCCTCTGACAGCTCTCAGCAGGCGAAAATCCAAATTGACAAGCAGACAAAATGCTGGAAGACAACATCTAGGATATCCTTACGTTACTGCCTGATCACATGACCTTGGCCAAACATCTCTGCACAGAACCCCCTAAGGGCTGCCTGAAATTATGATGGGAAGTGTTGGGGGTGGGGGGCTTTAATAGCACCAGCGGAGCCCACAAACATCGTGTTTTGGTTGTGGTTATGGTCTGAAAACTACTGTTAGATGTCTTAGCTCCTGTTTGTAGTTTGCAGTTTTCTGTCCATGTTTTTACTCCATAAAATCCCATTAACAGATGGTTTCAACAAATAGACCATTAAATATCAACCTATCCTCTGTGAACGAGCATCAATAGTAAACTGATCAGCTTCAAGATCAGTGTCCTTCAGCCTGAAGTCCAAAAGACAACCGATAAGAAAAATACCGTCTGTGCAGAATATTAACTAAGGCACATCTTGTCTTCCTCTCACCTCCCATGATGCTGGAAAGATTTCAGTTCTCCGTCGCGTTCTCATGTTGGTTTGCGCGGCAGCAGATGGAAAGCAGAAGTGTCTCTGTCCATATAAATGTTGCTCCTGCCTGCTTTGACTCACCAAGCTATGGAAATCTTTGAATAACATCATCTTCTTTTCTGGAAATACTTTCACAACAAACAGTGGAGTATTGTTTTGCCCAGTGAGCGACACAAAGAACATATTTCCACTACACTGTTGTGAAGATGTGTTGTTTTTTTTCCCATGTTTCTTTTGTGGCTCATGCACTGATTACTCCCTGTTGCCTGACGCCAATGCAGCATGTGTATGTGTGTCACAGCAAGTCTGTCTTACTTTTAAAGTCCAGGACTGAAGAGAGACAACAGACAGACTACTATAACAGAATCTTTGAAGGATCCTAACAGTATTCTGTTTTGACGTTAGAGCGCCAAAATGTCACCTGACATTATCACAATAACATCAAAGAACAATATTATACCTTCTCGGAAGAGAAACTACCTTTTGGAGGATTTAACCAGAAACAGACTAAGCCTAAATCTGTATTTGATGAGAAAATGCAGCAGTTTGCTATTCGTATGAAGGCTGTGGTCAGATTGTAATGTCAGGTCCAAGAGTAACCTGGATAAATCACCTCCAAACACAAAGTAGATAAGTGGTGCATGCTAATGCTGAGCATGAAGGGAGACACACCGGTCTCCCTGACAACCGCACATAACCGAACGACTTTAATTGCCTGATGAGTAAGCCATCCTGGCCATTTGAAATTTTGTCGAGTATTCAGCAACCTTCGGTGAATATCCCTCCCCAGACTTTGACATTGAACCGAACCCGGTTGCTGCAGGATTTTTCACTCCGACAGTTGGATTATGTTGATTTGAACATACCACCAGGTTTATCATGATGTTTCATGGAAATGACCATGTTCTAAGACCTGCAGGGCAAAATCCAACCCATAAAGAACTCACTCTTTTTTTTTTCTTTTTTTTTTTCTATTCGATTAGTTAAAGGACTCCAGATCACCTCCATTTTCAGAGTAAAGTAACCCAGACATCTCCTATCTCCACAAACACTCAGCTCCAACCCCTCCCTCCATCACTGGTCCTCCTGGCAGTTGGAAGGCCAAGAACACGTGATGCATCTAAAGCAGATACCCAAACCACCTTAGCTGACTTCTTTCAATGTGAAGGCACAGCGACTCTGCTCCAGGCTCCTGCTCGTTTCTTACTCACCATTTTAGGTGTCGCAGGAGATCTGACATATCTTTACTTAAAATGGTCATAGTTCCACCACCTGCACCAATGAGCATTTGGCAATTACGGTCGTGTCATCTTTCCATCCAACAACATCAAAGTACTGGGGATGTTTCCTGCCAAGGATATAAGTGTTTCTATCTCTTGAGCTAGCTTGCTGCTGTGTGATGTGTACGCGTTTAGGGAATGGAGTCAGGATGCAATTGGACTGGATTTCAAATCAGTTTGGGGCCGACATCCAAGGTGAGGATGTAAAGAGAAGGTAATTACATAACTGTAACGTGTTACTGCCCAACACCAGCACGCACAATATGCCTCTTAAGTCCACGGAATATGAAGCAGTGCCAACAAATCTCTTCAACAAATACAAATGGCTGCAGAAACCACAGGTGAGGTATGTCAGTGTGTTTACAGGTATATGAATAAACTGGCCCTTTAATAGAGAATATGTTTCATTACAAGGCATATTAGCAAAATCCTGACAATAGAACACCCAGGTAATTCTGTTAAATTACTGAGGGATACATTTAATTACACATATGAGTCTTTGTTGGGTCATTGTGTGTGACACAGCTAGTTCAAGTTACATCCTTGTCATTCCACATTGCACTGCCTTCTCATTCCATCAACACCATGAGAGAAACTTGATAGCTGCTCTGAGCCCTTGCGGTGAAATATTGAGCTCTACATCTGTTCTTAAAATTGTGAAGTCCAAAAAACAAAATATGTCAACAAACAATGGCAACACTTGCAAGTACAAAGGCCGATCAATTATTAATGACCTCATGGATGGGTGGTGCGCATGAAATGTTAGAGAAGAGAGAGCAATTGATGTAACAACCTATTAAATATAAATAAAAAGTGCCAGGGGCTGGAACGATAACAACAATACAAGGCGGTCTTGGGAAGGTCTGTCTCATCTGCATAAAAAAAAAAAATCAGAGTTCTGTTCTCATCATCTTGTGTGTGCTTTTGCCGCTGGCTATGCCCAGAGATGAGGTGTAACATCAATGCACAAGCAGGCCAGTCTCAGTCCTATGTGCTCCCACGCTCATTCTGGAAGCGAAAACTCAGGGGGTAATTTGATTGCTACATAATAAACCTGAAAACCCATGAAGGCCCAGAGGTGCCTTTGACTTTTATGAATGCGTCTCAGCCTTCCTTCTGATCAACCTCCTACTGGGTTTGTGGGTCAGCCAATTATTTATTCGTCCATTATTTGTTTTGACACATTCCAGATACAGACACTCAGATTTGCACATTGCAGACACACCTAGAGACCTTGTTAATAATAAATAACAATAAAATGAAGATGTTTTTTTAAAAGCAGCTTACAAAGCACTAAATCAAAAGCATAAAAAAACAAAGCATTGAATCAGAAAAACAATGAGCACCATTTGACCAGTATTTTGGGGTGAGAACAGATGATGGATGATGATGATGATGATGATGATTATGACTTTGATGGCAAACACTGAGTGACAAACCATGGCACGTGTACCATTTATCAAACAGTTTCTGTAGATCAGTAATTGCAGCAAACACAGTTGGTCAGTGTCAATCCATCAAAGCAGAGGTGGTCCCTTTGTTTCTTTTCCTTTATAATCAGAGAGGTCCAAATATTATACACGATTAACAAAGATACAGAAACAAATTAATGTACTGTAGTCACTGTCCCTCAGATGCTGCCACTTGTTCCATGAGCAAGATAGCCACAAAAACTGTGGGCGATTCCATACAATCAACATGTCTCCCTTTCATACAATGTAGGACAGAGGATCAGAGTCTCCTGTTTCCACCCACCAACGTGTCAGCTGCAAGTAGCCCCCGTCTGACACTAACAAATGCACTTAGGAAAGAGTGCAAACATCTGCTGTGACAAATAGTCCTCACCATATCAGACGTCTAGATGCATTTGCAGTGTGAAAGAAAGAAATGTCCACATGATACATGAGATATTACGCTAATAACTGAAACATGACTCATTAACACAACAACATAGCTGTCAGTTGCTGCCTGGGTGCTGCTCTGCACGGCTCAGAAACTTGTTGATGTTTTGTTTTTGTTTACTACATGAATAACTTGTCCCTAATTTGTGTTATGTCTTAAAGTCATTTAACCCAATGCACCGCAACCTACAAAGCACCAAACAATAAAATAAAAATAAAAGTCAGAGTTGGGAGGAGGTTAATGTCCTAATGTGTTATGGAGCCAGGCCAGTTCAAGTTGTTCAAGGCGGATGTTAAAAGAAAGCTAAGGACTTGACAGTGTGGACTGAATGGTCTGTGTTGAACCATTCACGTGAGTTCACTGAAGCACTTCAAGTAATAGCTGTAAGTCGTAAGTTCATAGGTATTAAAGCAACGGTATTTAAGTCCCTAATATTCATCAGCATCATGGTTATTTGAAATACAGCTTTTCAGTATAACTCCTGATGGTGCATAAGCTTGTGTGTAAGCTCTGTGAAATGCCCCTCTTAAATAGTAATAAGTCACTGGACTGTTTAGTGAAACAGCGGAAGGAGTGGAATGTCTGGAAAAGTTGAATAAATGTCTGAAAAGACATCAAACATGAAAAAGCCTGTGATGAAAAGGGAAAAAAACATCATTCTTTAGATGAAGAATGTGTTCAAGTCATTACAGGCATGTTTTGATGCACAGCTGGTAGCCCACCAGCCCCTCAGTTTGACAGACACACAGTTTCTCTTGCATTTGGACCAAATAAAAGAAAAATGTACGTGAGAGAGAAAACCGCGCACGCTTTGTTGGGGAAACAAAAAATGGAGCCGGAACACCGAGATTAACGACAGTGTCATTTCAGCAAGGTCAGATTTTTTATTTTCGTTTACAGTCTCTAAACTAACTGTCAAAGCCCCGTTGCCACAGCGTGTCCAAATAATACATTTAGACCACATAAACTGTACAGCTCTTTGGGGACGGTAGACATGAGCCATATTAATGGAAATCATTCAGAAAGAGAAACACAGATCGGGTATGAGCGGCTATAAGTGGCATTGCGTGGGTTCACATTTCAGCAGGGGCACGGGCGGTTCTGTCTGAGCGATGGGGTGAATGAGCACAACAAAAGTCTTGTGCCACATTAAATGTCGTCTCTTTGCTTCCGTCAGGGTGACCTCTGTGGCCAATTACAGAGGGAGGATAATGCTTTTGGCTGACATATCTATTTGAATGGATGTGATGTTTTTTCTCATTCGCTGACACAGGAGATCACACGCCTATTATCATCACAATGACCGTATACACAAGCTTATGTAAATGCCTCCTCATGCAGTAGCGACTGTCAGGCCCGCAGCATATTAGCATTGTGTTTGGAAGAATGGCAAGTGTGGAGAGAATAGGAGGAATATATCAGGGTCGCTTGGCTATCACTGCCTCAGCTCTTTAGACAAAGACAGATATTAAAGCCCCCCCCCAACCCCCCAACGAACAGTTTTAATATTTACTTTATTCAATTTAAACTGTTTTTAGAGCATTTTTTCAGACTTGACTGAACTTGTGTCGTGATCATAACGTGAAGAAATATCGAAGTACATTTGTAGCAAAAAACATAAATCAGTTCTCAATGTCAAAACGGACCCATTCCAGCATTTTCCAAATGTCGCAAAAGAGGTGAGGGGCTCTGTGTCCGCTACATGTGTCCTCCAGACTTACCCATCCCAGATAGCACCTTGTAAAGTAGGCCAAGCACATAGGCCCTGGGCGCATAAAGAAATGGAAAACAGCAGCCTGGATATCATATATGTATGATGATATGCAGCTACTGGTCTGTTCCCACAGGGAAATGACCCCTAATTAGGCTCCTTCGTGATCATACGTGTCAGCACCTGAAGAAAAGGTGGAGAATAAAAAGGCTCCTGTGGGGTTTCTGAGGCCCTGGCATTGAATTTATCTGAAGGGTCATTCTGTGACTCCATTTGTGTTGAAAGGCACGCTCCCCCGCTGCCTGTCTCAATGTTTCTCTGGATGGAGCTGACTTCATCGAGCAGCATGCACGGCGGAGGACCAGGCCGTGTCTCCCGCATGTTTGATTGACTGTATGATGCAGACATGTGTAACATCAGCTGTACTGTGTGTGTGATCACACTGAGGCTGTGAGCTGCCGTCAGTAATCATTCCATCTGGAGGAAAAGTCAACTGATTTGCCTCCCGCTCTCCCAGTGCTTGTTCAGCCATGAGCATGCTTGGTGACCCTTGACACCTAGATGGGCCATATTGACGAGCGAGCTCACGACGGGTGTTTGCAGGGTTTCGGTGTAAACACAAAGCCCACGCACACAATCACAACCCATACATACTGTACACATACGTGGCCTGCAGTGTTGTAGTATTGTTGCAGTGTTTTCAATGAGAGCTGAGGCTGTGTAGTGAGTGTGACAATTAAATCTAAAACGCCACCTCGATTACCACACTATTCAGGATCCTGCAGAGGGAGGGGGGTCTGCTTGTACATGAACAGTAAGGCATCAATTTGTCTCTGTCTTCTTACACGCCCTTTTAAGAACCCGTGGCATCCACAGTCCACATGTCCAGTCCTATTTGCCACCTTTTATTTTTCTTCAAGTGGCAGCTCCTCGTTTTTAATGACCCTCAAGCTGCACCCCCACATCTTTGAAAAGTTCAGTGCAGCTCTCCTTACAAACTGTCAGCTGGTCTCTCACTGTGATAATTGAAGGCCCTCATCTTTGGAGGTTGGCTAATTTTCTGTCTTTGTACGATTTTGTTCTCTCCCCTTTTCAGGGCATTAGACGCTCCACCTGTCACACTTCAGGATTCCTTGACGTCCACTTTATCTGGACAGCCCTGACAGGAATATGCCACTGCGATTGTCACCCACTGACCCCTGTTGGCAGGTTCAGGGATCACAAGAGCTTGCAGCTCCTGCAGAATTCAAACTGGCAGAATGAAGAATTTAATGGTTCGGGTGATCTGTATTCCGGTTGGTTATAGTCTAATATCAACATGTCTTCAAGTCACAGGTGTACTTACACTTGACTGAGGAGTGCCAGTCAGGCTATGTTGTACCCGATCTTAAACGGTATCATCCCAAGCGGCAGAGTCCCACTTTTCAACAGCTGTATGAGCTATGATGGATGAGTCGGCATACTGGCTTCGATTATTTAGCAAGAATCCTCAATAGAGACTGCAAAAAACATTTCTGATCTCACAATATCTGAAGCTCAATGAACTATGGCAAGCATGCAGTCAAAAAATAGCCTCATGTTCAGTGGTAATTTCAGTAAAGTTGCTGTCACCCGTTTGGGAATGAGTGACTTAAAATAGCTGCAGGCATTTTCAATTGAGTTAACATCATTGAAGGGGAGGTTATGCTGCAGCTGGCAGAGAAGGACTCCCACAGCTAATAGCAATCCTTCCCTGATATGTGTGCACACATGCAGACACACTTATCCTCACAAATTGGCAGGGTTGCCCACCAAGGTGGCCAGGGAATGCAGGCCAGAGAACGAGTTTGCTCCTCTATGTCAGGCCCCCTCCAGCACGGAGGCTGGGGATGAAGGAGGGACTGTGACAATCCTTTGCTTGAGTGCCACTAATCAGAACAGGAAGCCCAGATAAAGATCTCTCTCTTTTGCTGTACCCACAGCCATAATGAGGCCTGGCATCTGATGGATTACCCAGAGTTATTTCGCAAAGGCACCCTCATTTTTACTAGTCGCCCTCTGCCACCCGCCGCTCTCCTTGTCGGCAGAGCTAAGGCCTTTTTTGTGCCTTAATGCTTTCATTGCACAGCCATCACTTACGTCTGGGCTTTGTATTTCGCAATCATTAATCGTTAAGGGATAAATCTGACGTGATTTTCTCAAGGCTACAGTGGGAAATGTGAGCGGGCTGGGTGATGATAGTGGACATAAGAGCCCCCTTTGGCCAAACTCATAACGACTGGCTGTACGTTGCCAGCAGATGTCAGACGCAGCAAATGTTATCAGCTGGGATATGTTTTAAATAACTGCCATCAGTAGACAAGGAGACAAATGTGAGGCTTTGAGCATTCAGCGATTGAAGGCCATACACTATCAGGAGTCTTTCACTGAGCCAAAAGTTAGTGACTTGGGGTGCAATAAGGTTTAAATAAAGATACATTTGTCAGCATGTTAAAAGGACGCACATCTGCCAAGAACATTCAGTAGCACGTGGAGGAAAATACCACATCATGCCGTGTACCTGCTACAAAGCCCTCTTTGTCCTGCAGGTATATTGAATTTGATTAAACTTGGTTTGCCTCACTGTGATGTTTAGTCCATGGTAGCCCTGGGCTCATGGGAAATTGTGTTCATGAAGGGTCAGTTAAAACTGAAATACATCATTGCAAATAAACTGTTTCTCTCCTTCAATTGGCATCATTTCATGGATTTACAGTCAGTCATGTGTCATCTGTCGTAGTTGTTCTGTTCTGAGAGCAGAGTTAATTAAGGTAATTTGTGTTTGCCTTTTTAAGCAGGTTTGGTCTGCAAATTGAGGTATTTTGACTTTGGTGTAAGTTCCACATTAGTCATCCATTTACTTCTTCACAGAAAGCATCACAGCATCTGGGAGCTTTAGGCTGAGTGACTAAATCAAGGCAAATGTCTCCTCCTTTTTTTGCTGAGGTTTAAATGTAATTTGGGGTGTGCAGGAGTGTTAATTTGGTGTTTGTGATCTATTTGCTGGAAAAAAGATGGCTTTGAGCCTGAGTCATCATGTTTACTAATTTAATTAAAAAGAGACATTTAGAATGAAAGACTATTTGAAATCCTCTTCCGTTCAAAGAGTCGGCGGAGGCTTGCTCACCTTTAAAAGTCGTCACTGATCAGCAAAAAGGGACACACCAAGGACAGACTAACGTCACTCTTTCTACTCTGAATATCTTTGCATATACACCCTTTTATGCACTGGTGGGAGTGTAGGGGCCATTGGAGTCAACTCTGTATTCTTTCCTGCTATTTCTTGGGTCTCAGCCAAAGCCAGAGTTCTGTAACAAGAGATAAAGCTTGTCTGTTTAGCAAGACAGGAAGAAATGGAGCATGGCTCTTTGGAAAAGGCCACTCATAACTACAGGATTTTGGAGGAGCGCTCGGCCATGCTACACTCATAGACGCTCATCAGTGAAGTGGTTGCTTGCACAGAGAGCTGTTTGTTCAGAGAGCTCTTCCTACAGATGTGATAATAAAAGAGGCGGCCTTTTAATTGCAGAAGACATTTATGGCCTGACTTGCTAATTGAATTGCAAGCAGCCAAGCAAGACTATGATTGTGTCATATAGACAAGAGACATGGAGGTCAGACAAAAGAAAGGACGAAGGGAAGGGAAGGGATGAGGGGGTGGTGCAAAAAGAGACAAAGGGGAACCTGGTAGACGGGTCAGAGATTAGTAGAGACATGGTGGGTCACTGAAACACATGACCTGCTACAAAATGTCATTCATTTACTGCCACATTTACACAAGTCAAGGGTGCTCATGCACATGAAATTACTGTATTATATTATTCTTACTTATCAATCTTCGAGTCAGTATATACTGTATTTCCACGTATTGGTCAATCACTAAAATGATAAACCCACATGATCTACTCATTGACAAAATATTAACCTCTCTAAATTGGATGGATGTTGTGTAGAATCACAAGATCTCAATGGGCGGGGCGTTGTAAAGGTTCTAAGCATGCAAGAAGAAGACTTGTTTGATGGACAAACGGTTTCATATGTCCAAAGGATGTTTTTTGACCCCGTGAACCCATAAAGCACAGATCTTGCAGTCGCTATCTGTGCATCATACAGTGTCACACACTTCTCAGAATGCGTGTTGTTTGACAGAGCCGTTCGATAAAAAGTCATGTCTTGCCGTCCGTCACGTAAAGGACTTGTAAAAATACACCCTGAGGACAGTGTGTTTGCCTTTGCTGCATGAGTACCAGTGCATATAACACGGTGAAGTGCACATACCGGTGTGACAAAAGCACCCAGTTGGTGATATGTTGTCCATTACTGTCACCCAGGGGAGAAGGGTGGGCAAGAACACAGGTTACAGCACAGCTGTATAGCACATCAGCGACAATTCCCCTGATGTGACTGCACACCGTCACGCTTCACTGTAATACTTGAAGTGTTGTTGGTACTCAGCGGACGCAGACATGCGCCAGTGAAAAGTTATTATATTATAAACGCAATTGAGTCTTTGATCCAACATGGCATCCATGACTGAAATTTGTCACAGCTACAATGAGCGGTTTGCTAGCGCACATACAAAATCAGTTTCTCTGAGAACATTATGAATTTATTCAACTACAACGGTTTGATGCTAGTCCGTATTCAAGAGATGCTGTTTGTATAATTAAACTGAAATACAACCATCACATTGTGATACAGTGGTATTTTGTTTACTGTTGTCCAGCTCAAATTCCTTTTCATGACACGTTGATAAAAACAAAAGCAACTTGCCTCGGTGCAGTTGTGTGACATTAGAGAATATAATGAAAACAAACAGCTCACTCTGGTATATTATCTTGCGGGCATCTTTTAAATGTCTTTTTTCAAGCAATGAACTTGCTTTTCTGTTGAAGCGTAAATTCAGCAGCAAAAAGAAATCATGTTGGATGACAATGGATTGTTTTAATTTTCTCCTTTCATATAATAAAAAGCTAATAAGAAACTAGCCCTTGCGTTTGCATGTTGGGTAGTTTCATTCAAAGAACCACAACATGACATTTTTCTATCATAAAACCAAATTAATGTGTATCTGGTTCAGCTCAAGACGTCTTAATGTGAACGATCGACTGGCAAACAGCAGGATACACCCTGGATGGGTCGTCACCATAGGCGGGATTCCAAGATAAAAATAAGGGTCCCTGTTTGCTGAAGGACAAACTGTGAAGCTGAGCACAGAACCAAACTCCTTGTTCGCTGTCCTTCAGTGTTGTGCTCATTTTGTGAAATCCACCGACTAGTTTGTTTAGTGAGTTCTCCCAGGCATTCTTGTTTGGTGACACAGGGTGTGTAAGATACAGATGATGTGATACAATGGAGGTCGGCTGCCTGATAATTTGGGTTGCTTAATAAATAACCACCCATCCTTTCAACATGCAATTTATTACACAACCTGACCTGATAATCCTTTGTGTATGCAGGTCTACTCATATCCATTGCATAAAGTCCTGCATAAAGTCCTGCATAAAACTGTCTGACTATGGCTCATGACCACGCTCCATAAAGCCAATACAATATGTTTGAGAATACAGTGCATTCATCAGCCCTATGTTTCATTCAGTAAGATATTCTTAGTGTCTTCTTATTGATTTTCTTTTGTTCATTATCTGCCATGCAGTGCAGCTGAAGTGAAAAACGTGACACGGTTGTGGAGAAGCACTGGCATTGTGTATGAATTTAGATAAGACATTTAAAGCTCACCACAGAAGAATCATACATCAACTTATTATCCATTGTCAACGCCTCTCGCCTCTTTATCCCGTTACAAAGGGCAGCCGGGCTTTCAAGCCATCATTTGGAATCTGGGTTGCCACATATAAGGTCTTATGTGGAATATTCAATCTGTCTCAATTATGTATTTCTCCTTAAAAAAAAGCAAACATGGTTTTAGTTGTAAGTAATTATAGAAATCTATCATATTTATGTATACAGAAAGGACAAATCCTCTGGCTGTGAGGTAATTTTACATATTTAATTTAAGACCCCTTATCTGTGATGTCTTCAGTCCACATTTTTAAAGCAATTTCATTTACACCCATTTAGACTTTTGCCATTTTCAACTCTTTACATTCCTGTCAACGAAATTTCCATTGTTACACTTAGGGTGCAAGCAGTTTCACTGGACAACATGAACCAGACAGGAAGTACTAATCACTGATATTAGCTGATTTACTACTCGACCAGACCCTGCACACTGGTTTCTGTGACATATGGCTGTTCTTTTCATGCTGCACTTACAGATTTTTGGATAAAATGAATCATTCCTTTCTGTGTTTTATCCTGGGAGCACACCATGCACCCACATCCAACCACCTGTCCCATTCTTATTCTCAACGTTAAATCCCTATGATTCGTCAGGTTGTAGCTACCTAAGACTAATTAGCTGTTAACAGCGACAAGGCGATGCAGCGATTCTTGCATCCTTCGAGATTTTAATCTCTTTGGTAAAACTCACAGATGTGTCTCGCGCTGGTGTAAGAGAAAGGAAAGACACTTGAGCCGCCACACTCACTGAACGCTAACCAGTTATTCTGATGAGGTCATTGACTAGGCTAATGAATGCATTACTTAGCATATGTTGACATCCTTATTTTCAGCACACTATGGTTTTCATATTAACTACCACCAGAGCACTAAGGGCATCGGGATGCTGCAGACTTATCCTCATTAACTCTAAATATATGCAACAAGAAGCTGGAGAAAGCCAAGCCTGTTATTTGGTCCATAGAGAACAGCAGTGGTGAAAGAGGACCTTTATTTCATATGATATCTGCATTGGAGTTCAAATTAATGTGACATCTGCAGCTACATGTAGATACGCTGTGATGGTTTCGCAAATGAGGACCCAAAGTGCAGAGGAACCGAAAAGGCAAGAAGCAAAAACTAAACTACAAAGTTAAACAAGAAAAATAAAAAAAAATTCAAACTAAAATCCCACAGACATACACACTGAATAGTGATCAACTGTTTAGTTGTTGTTGTTTAGAATGTGTGATAACAACACAATTTCTCCTTTTATATTCGTATTTTTTGTTGACCCCAGGAAGATTCGTCTTCATTGTTGTTTATTCTGAACACTAAACAACAAGTTGACATTTTTCAACTAGCCTGGACATATGATGAAACCACACGGCCAGTGACTGGAAAGCTTTCCTCTGCTCTAAATCTCTCAGGCCAGGACGAAATGATTCAACGTGGCTTGACAGGTGCATAACGGTACATGGGACAGCTGGCCGCTGTCCCCCGGCAGGCCAGTTCAGGGATGATTGAACCTCGTTCACTATTTCCCAAACTTTATTTGCTCTGCCACTGCCCATAACACAGTCTCTACTGACACAGATTGGCAAAAACTACATGGTACAAATCAAGGCAGACGTGCTGCTGAAGGAAACGGGCCAACTGAGTCAGTGACAAATAGCATCACTATCGCTCATTGTAGTGTCTAATGTAAGTTTGTAATATCTGTAATGTCAGTTCATCATGTCAGAACTGTTTATTATTCCCAAAGGAGAAAAACTATGCCATATGTAAAACCACAGAAAAAACGGGGAAAAAATAATCTAGCAGTGTCAACTCAATGGAATCTTTTTGTATGAATATATATATATATAACTTATATATATAACTTGCAAAGACTTCAGAAGTGCAGCTTCAGTTATGTCTTGAAGCAGAATTCTTCACAGCTGTCCAAAGGATCAATATCAAATGTCATGTTTGGGTGTTCACACAGCAGACTGGATATTTCTCATTGATGTTTTACACCGGCTGAGACAGTTTGTCCACTGACAGCTGCCTCTGAGCGCAATGCAACAAGGCATTTCACAAAAACACTTTATTTGGGATTGAAATACTCTTCCTGCTTGTTACAATGATAATTCTATTGTTAGGGTTGCAAAATCAGGGAATCTTCAAAATTGGAAACTAACGGGGATTGATGAGAATTTATGGTAATAAACAGAAATAACCCTGGAAACATTTAAAGTTGGTCCTTCACAGGAATTTTAATTAAAGTTGGGGAAATATATTTTAATCTTGAGTGAATCACCAAGATTTCATGCAACTACATGAATAGATCTGCCATCCATTCTCAATCAGAGGCATATCTTTAACAGCCACATATCTAGACTGCTATCATTCATTCTTTTCAACCTGCCTGATTCTCTTTGATATATGTGATGACTTGACAAACATGCGACGGAACTTCACAGTATGCTCATGGTCGTCTATGGCACGTGTGAATACAAATAGCTGGAATATGTAGACACTCACCGCAGTGGTGAACGTGAACCCCCAGTACTGGACAGGACAGGGGGGTTGAGTCACCTCCGTTTCTTCCGTTTACTGGGTGTGGAGGTGGACGGTTCACGACCAGTAACGTCATATCTAGGGTCAAAGGCATATAATGAAAACAAGTAACGTTGTTGAAGAGGGATTTGGCCGACAAGTAACGTTAGCTAAGTTAGCTAGCGAGTTAGCTTCTTACCGATCGAGGAGAAAAGTTACCATTTCTGAGTGTTTTGATGTCAAGGAAATCCTTTCTCTAGGTCCATCTAACATCTGCTTTTCCAATATTGACTCTGACTCTTTTTTTGTTTTACTCCCGTCATTGTACCTCTGTGATTCATAACTCCGGAGCTGTGAAACTGACGCTACAGGACTTTCAGACTTCTTCTCTGTCGAGCACAGATACCGAATCTGTCAGCTGACAAAGAACCAATCACTATCGACTTGTACGTGTAAACATAAACATACTGTGGTACCCGTCAAAAAATATAAAATAATTCATATTACTATTCATATGTAATCATTCATATTACTTCTTTTATCAGGAAAAGCTACACCTTTATTCCGTGTTTCTATAAACGCTCTGTGGAATTGGTATGGTATTATTTTAATTGAAAAAATAATGTGTCAATGTCTCATGAAAATGTTTTCATGCAGTATATAGATAACTGGTAAGTTAGATTCTAAATGTACACTACAGCTAGCACCATCTGCCTGAAGATGAATTTCTTAACACTGAAATGTTTCATTATGAAAATATCAATCAAAAACATTTGAGTTGCTGGTTAAAAAAAGCAGACATCACCAGTCGGTCAGGGGAAACACAAAAACACCAAATGTACTTTAACACACTGACCACTTATCCAAGTCTCTCTCTCTCTCTCTCTCTCTCTCTCTCTCTCTCTCTCTCTCTCTCTCTCTCTCTCTCTCTCTCTCTAGCTCTCTCTCTGTCCTTTAGATAAGAGTAAATGAAATGGTTCCTTTCACCTTTCCTATCTGGGCCCGGGCATGAAATTCGCCCTGCTCTGTAAAGGAGATGGAGAGGAATGACTTGTGACCTACAAAAACCTGCAGATAAGTATTTATTCACTTATCTGTGTATTTACTGCTGCATTAGACGTGCCGGCCCTCAGTGCTCTCGGAGCACACGCTGGGATTATGTCTTTAAAATGTATTTTCCGAGCCTATAAATTCTGATAATGCACAAACGCTCTGCCGAAGTATTTGTTTATCGAGCGCTGCAGTCAGATTCTCTGAAAACGTGATAGAAAGACAAACGGACCCGTTTGACCCTCATCTGGACATTCTGGTTACCGTGGTGATCCAGCCTGGTGTTTCCTCACGGCTGTCTGACGGAGGACGAGGAATTCAGTGCGCTGACCAAACAAATTAACCGTTTGCTCTCAGGAATTCAATCAACGCCGGCAGCTGGGGAGATTTGATTCAAATTAGGTCCAAAGATTTGGCCAAATTAGGGATCTTGGCTTGAACAGGTCTTTGTATAACAGCTGAAGCTGCAGTCTCAGGAGGGGACACTGTTGGCAGCAGACACACGAGTCCACCCGGGGACCAGGGGTCATTACGCATCCCGCTTGTATTTTATTTATTTAGCCTGTACATCGGCTGACCTGGGAGCCTGATTGATTCACTGGTTCCAGGAGGACGAAAAGAAAAAAAGAAAGAAAAATGACAGAGATAAAGCAGAATACATTGGAGCTCCCCCATCCAGAAAATAAGCTCCATTAGTCTCTGTGTCTCTGCCTTCCACGACGTTCCTCTACGTCTGTCTCTCATCTCTCATCTGCCTCGTCACGGCCTGGAGACTCAAAAATGAAGCCAAAGAGAAATAAACCGCTTTCTGTTCTCCCTCGCTCAGAGAAAGAAAGAAAAAAAAAATCACAACTATAAATTACTTTGGGCTGAAAACCTGTTTGCAAAGTTGCTTGGAGAATACAGATGAAGCACATTTCCTTGAGCAAACAGTCAATAGATGTGTGAGATGTGGATTCTGGATATCCACAGTTACTCTGTTGTTTCCCCCGCTGACTGTGGAATAATTCATGTTTGGTCAGGAAAGGGCTTCATTTATTTCATTTCTATGCTATTTGTATGTCAGGTGACATTAGTAACGTCTCTCTACATTGGATTGTTTTTTTTTGTTTTTTTTTTTGCAGATGTTTTTCAGTGACCACAGCCCTGAATACTGAATATGCAGCATGATCCATTAACATGACAATATGTCGTCATGAAATTCAGCTTATTATCATCACAATTGACACGATTGTTTTTGTTTTGTTTTGTTTTTTTAACGGACAGGCACATACTTTATAGGAAAAAAATGATGACGTTAAGGCACAAAGTACGTTTTGTGTACACACACACGCACACACCACAACCAACAGCGGTTTTTAAACGTGTTTTCTTCCCGGACCTTGTCAACCATGTGATTACACAGCAGCACATCCACACGTCACAGTCGATTCCTCGCGACCTCTTTGTCGCTTGCTGACATTTTTAACGTGTAATCGTTTTAAAGCGTCTCACAACTTTGACTGGAGCCGCACCGCGGATCACTGACTCCGGAAACGTGATTTGTTCTAGTTTTTGGACGCGCGCGCGCGCGTGTAACGCACCGTGGGAACCTCCGTCACTCACATAACTCGGGATTAAAACATGAAAATAAATACATGAATACAGG
>JBBMJM010162138.1:0-15579 GCA_037832705.1 Centriscus cristatus | reverse complement strand
GAATGAATGAATGAATGAATGAATGAATGAAGCTTCACATCCTGTGATGCCGGTGACAGCAGGTGAGACAGCATCTGGGGTCAGATGTCACATACCACGTACCTGTGGTCGCGTGCAGCAGTGCCAGCAGACAGTGGATCCCAGTCAAACACGCAAACATCCTTCAGCTTCCGACGCGTTTTTCATCCGAATCACAACTTCCGCAAGAGCCCGAAGGGAACCGATCCAGTTACGAATGTTCAGGAACACGTCTCCCGTGTCTCAGCCCAAAGTTCGAACCCACCGGAGGCATCTCGAAGTTCGGACTCCACAAAGTCCCGCAGAGAATTTTAAAAGGCTGAGGGGAGAAGTTCTGCTTCCTGCTGCTGGTTCCGGCGCATGAAGCAGAGTGAAGCAGGAGCCGGTCGAGTGTCTGACTGAGCTGCGGGAGCGGAGCTGGTTGGCTGGAGGAGGAGGAGGTGGAGGAAGATGACGATGATGAGTCTTGGGTCCCGCTCACAGTTCAACCTTCATCCTCAAACATCTGCAAACGCACTGATGAATGTTGAGTTTGGATTCAGCGTCAAGTGTCAAACAAAGACAAACAAAAATCAATGGAACTTCGCCCTTTGACCTCTGACCTCCATTGGGAAATTAGACATCTAATTCAGGTTTCACGTGTCGACGTGAAATCAGATAATTAAAATATTAATGAGTGATTCTATTAATTACTATGAACAGTTTCTTCTGAGAGAGTCAGAACGCCCCCTGCTGGCTGTAGAGCGGTAACGCAGCTGCGGGTGAATAAATGAGTGAATGAAGATATTTGAATTCTGACCAACGATGTGTGCTCATAACCCGCCTGAACCTTCTCCAGCAAAAGACACGCCTCTCAAAAATACACCCGTTTCCTAATACAAATTCCAAAACTGTATAAAAGAACAGCCAACAAAGGTCACCCAACAAAGGCCAAATATTAAACTATGTGCCTTGTCTTTACTGGACCAACAGAACCTGAAGAAAAACTCCAGTGACTGGTATATGTACAAATGACAACACCTTGCTATTTCTCTTTTCACCACCCAAGTTGATTCTTCTGTTCTCCACCCCACCCCCTCACAGAACAGGTGTATGTTAGCTGGTGATATTCACTCATCACCAGCTATTCTCAAAACTTCTCACGCAGGAAGCGAATTATATCAGTCTCAAACGAGATGGAGCTACAGCAGAAACAATCAGATTGAAATTGAAGGTTTGGACCACTGACGCTTGGCAGCAGGAATCAAGCGTTTGACAATTGGTGTCATTCCAAACATTTCCAGGAACAGATGGCAAAAAATGGACACAAAGACGTGAATGTCTTCATTTCGGTGCAGCTCATTAAATGGCAGGGATGTGTGGATGAAACACTGCCAAATACTGAGACACATTTTTATTTATTTTTCACTCCAAAGCAGCGATGCAGACACTTTCCAGGAAACTAAATGCAAAACATTGATTGTGAAGAAATGATTTGGCAGCAAACAGCTGCTTCCTGTTTGAATTGAAGATTCTTATGAGCAGCAGTGGAGGAATCCATGAGTTTTCATGTTATCACCTTGCTGCCACTGGCTGCTCACACGCCATCGGTTCCCTCAAATTTCCAGAGTCTGATTGAAAGCCCGTCCATACGTTTCCTTCGTTGAGCAGCTCCACTGTGCTGTTTCTTCTTTCTGCCTCTGATCCTCAGAGTGTTGGAGATGAACCAGTCCAAGGTCCAATCCGTCCAGTCAAAGACTGTATCTCCATGGAGATATTAGAGATAGAAGAGCAGATAATCGTCTGTGTGTGCGCACGCATTCAGTCTTTTCTTGCTTATCTTTGAGCTCTGTGAAGCAGTGGTGCAGTGGTTAGCACCATCCCCTCACAGTAAGAAGGTCCTGGTGGAATTTGTCTTTCACTGTGGAGTTTGCATGCTCTCCCCATGTTTGCTTGGGTTCTCTCCAGGTACTCCAGCTTCCTCCCACCTCCAAAAGCTTTCCAGGTTCGTGGGTTACTCTAAACTGCCCTGAGGTCTGAATGTTTGCCGTTCACCCAGTGACAGCTGGGGTTGGCTCCAGCATGAACCACAACCACAGGACAGGAGCAAGAGGTAGATCATGAACAGACAAACCCACTTAGAGAACAAAAGCCTGTTGGCTGCACATCAAACGCTCCAAAATCCTGTAATACGCCCGTGTCTGTGAACTTTACCTGTGTATCCATTGTCCTCAGGTTGGTATGTTGGTGTCCGGGTGCTGATGGCACATGTCCACCTGTGTTCCGCTGTAAACAGAGTCAGAGCAGGTGAATGAGTAAATTGTACAGATGAAAGACTTAAAGGCTCACTGAGCTGGAGTTTGAGCTGGGTTCTTTTCTACATGTTCACACTTGGAACAGAAGTAGAATATGATTGTTTAGACCATGCTACTATCACTGGAATTTATAGCTAAATCATTTTCTTTACGCAAACACGAGCCACCGAATTATATCACATTTTATCTCATCTCTCAGATATCTTTTCAACTGTAATAAAAGAAGGAACCTGAACTACATGTTTACATTTGGTTACATGTTTAAATCTAAGCTGATTGATTTCATATCAGTTTTTATTAACATAAACGCTAAAATGTAAATCTGAATGTAGTTATTTATATGTAGTTATCATCGTTATTGTTGTCTGAGTCATGATGTGTTCAGCCACCAGAGTTCAGTATAGTTACAGCTGCATCGGGTAGGTAGGCAGTACTAGTAACTAGTACTCACACAGTATGCTCCGTTACACTGATATTGTGATCAGTGTGTTGATGTTCACTCTGACCTGATGAAACATTGCTGCCATGGAAGCACATCAGCCGGTCAATGGAAAGAAGACTGGTGAGAAGCGAAGTGACAGAAACAGCCAACATGGTTCTTGGAGGCCCGGAGAGTCTCTGAAGTGGATCCACCTGGAACCATGTAGAACTGAAGGAACCAACAGACCAGAGTAGGTCTTTGCTCTTCAAACGTCCTTCGGAAACCAGAGACTCATACATCTTATTATACTGATGTCACTGATGAGAAACACGCTCATTTCAAAATAAAAAGTCATTATTTTCAAATGGTCTTGTCCAAAACTGATAATACATACACATGGGAACACACCAGTTCGTGCGTAGATAAGATGCACTGAGCAGAGCTCAGATCTACTGATCAGCCATCTGTGCTGCAATCTACTCGTCCTGTCTGTGTGATGGACGTCCAGCTTCCCTCCATGTTCTGGCGCCGGCTTGCTCACCAACTCCCTGCACCACTAATTGTTTCGAGGATTGAACATCAACATTCACCAGAAACCTGAGCACTGTGTGGATCATGAATCCACACACACTACATTTCACCCCATCTCTCCCTTCATTCCACCCAGGAAGTATTATTCACTGGAGTGTAAGTGGAGACTGGGGGGGGGGGGGGGGTTCTGTCAGTTATACATTCATGTCCATGCCGACATTCCACAGTTATTAAATGTGACTGAAGCAAAGACTTGAACCATTGAAGGTTTTCGGAATTTAACAGCAGGAACCAGATAAAGCAACTACAAATCCACCTGAACACCATTAATAGTTCAAACACTGCTCAGTCCTGCTCTGAGTTCCTCCCAGGCTGAGGATCTGATTTAACAACGTGCAACAGTCCGATTCACTGAGGGTGTTTTACATCAACTTCCAGCTCTGCAGCTTGATATGTTCCTGTCTGAATTTGTGTGCAGGCAAACAAGCTTGTCAGGCTGAGGCAGGGAACTGGTTTGGTCCCAGTTGTGAAAAAACAAAGATCAACAATTAGAATTGTATAACTTACCACTTTACTGTTACTGCTCCCATGAACACACAGGTCTCTGCATGATGATCTGACATCCAAGAACAATGAGAAGATGACCACGCTCACAGAGAGAAGGTGTTCCTGAAAGAAAAGCTTAAACAATCTGTGATCGGGAGATGTTATCAGATGAGGTGAATAGAAACCAACACTGCTTCTGCTCTGCAGCACATCCACTTTCCTCTGGGTCCTAAGGTGCACGTACAAACACAAAACATACTTGAATAATTTTATTTGGATCCAATGGCATAGCAGTTGAGGCTGATTGGGATGAGATTCGCTGGTAGTGGCAAGAGGTGACACGTACAGGGAAGAAGGGAGAAACCAGTGATGACCATGGCAGTGTCCATCAGTGTTCATGGGAGCATCTTCATCTTTGATGTGTTTGTGTGGTCAGTGGAAGTTGATATATGTGCGTGTGATTATTATTGCAATGTAATATTATAATGTTGTAATTCACTGTACAGCCTCCGATTCGCTGAGAAGAAGTGGGTGTAACAAACAAACTGACAGCAGTTTGTGATATGAACAAAGAAGGAAAATAAACAGAAGTTGATTCAGTTATACACTGACATTATTTTATTTCAGCTGTTTTGGAAAACTTGTTTAAAATCAATCACATAAAGTTGGAAAAAGAAGAAGTCCATATTATTTCAAATTAAACCACAACATCAACATCAACATCAGTTTGGGTTGTAGAGTCCAAAGAGCTCCTGAGGAACCACCTCCGGAGCGGGGAAGTACAAAGGAACCACCTGGAGACTCTAGTGTACACTGTAGTACACTTTGTAGTACACTGTAGACCAGTGTAGCGCTGCAACTGTTGCTTATTTCACTATTTTAGAGTTCTACTGATTGTTCCTTTCATTTTTACATTTTTCATTTATTCTTTAAAATTAATTTAACACTTCACTATAAATACTGTGCAATGGCAAATGTAAGAAGTGCCTCTTAAAATGAACCACCGGGCGGCCCCCCTTTAACACATACGTTTTAACACATAAATTGTTTGATTGCACATTCGGTTTTTAAAGAACATTTTGGCAATACAAAAATAAATGTGTATGAGTGAGTTAAATGAACATGTGTGCAGTGAAGGAAAGTCAGTATCAGAACTGATGCTTGCCCTGCACTTTGATGCAATTATTTCCAGCTGCAGAAAACAGTCACTCTGATGACGTGGAAGTTGCAGTTTTAGACAGCAACGTCTTCGCCTGCTTTGCTAGCTCTGGATTTTATTTATGTATTTATTTATTCATTTATTTATTTATCCTTCATTTTGACAGGTAAAAAAAAACACATTGAGCACCAAGGGCTCGTTTACAAGTGTGACCTGTTCATGTTCATGACAGGACGACATTAAAATAACAGAGACAGGACACAGAAAACAGAAAACAGGACTACAAATGAAAAACAACAATAAGATTCAAGGTGTATCAGTATAGACCTACTCAGATCATCCACTAATTGAAAGTATATACTTGACACTCAAATAAAAGCTAGACAAACTAACTAGGTATAAAACAAACCTAAAACCAGACAATGCCTACAAACTAGACAAAGCCTACAAAGTGCAAAACTCAACTGAAACTAGCCTACAAGGACTGAGCTACCATTCAGGGACAAGGAGAGTTCAGCTAAAGTGCAAGAGAGGGTCAGTTGATAGTACAAGAACAAGACATATACGCACTCTATGTGTTGCTAGGAGCTTGGAAAGCCACTTTACAGCACGGGAGAGATTGAAATTCAAGAGAGGGATCAGGTTGTATAGTTTCAGACGCTGAATTCAGAGAGAATTCGAAGGGCATGGAGCTGCAAATGAGAACTATTTTTTTCCCTTTTGATCCAGGCCAAGGGAACGGGTTATGTGATAATGATGTTCTGTGTATCAAGGCCGTGGCTGCAGTGCTTTTAACACACTTGGAAAGGTAGAAAGCCAAGGATGGATTTATAAATGAAAGTATACCAGTGATGATCAGTTTACCAGGGTGTACAGCACACAGTGATGGGGAAGGGGTTTAGAGTCTTAACACCCCATGGTTAGCTGCATCGAAATGTCATAGAGAGCTGGCAGAGGCCTTCCTGTACAAAGACACGTCACATTAATTAACCGCTCAAGGACGTTGGCTTGTTCAAGCATTTGGGATCACTACCTTTTAGCAGTGGGGGCACTAAAGTATTTTTCTAGGACTCAGGGATCACATTATTGGAGAGAAATAGAACGAGAGGAAGATTGTCAGGACTTTTCCTAGGGTCGAGTTTGAAAACATCGCCAGCAGAGAAGGGGAGAAAGAAAAAGGGTGGCACCCAAGGAGATTGCCAGAGGTCTTCACCAGAGAAGGAGGTGGACCAATGAGACCGTAAACCACTATCAACTTGCAAGGACTGAGTAACTCAGTTAAGGACACAGTGGAGTGAGGACTGGGGCAGAACACCATAGGCACATGTTTCACCCCTCTGGATGACCAGTTGGGAAGAAAGGTCTTCCAAAATGTAGGACTGACAGTTGTCACCAGTAGCAGACTCCCATACTATGCTGTAAAACATAGCTAGCTAGCCACCTTGTTAAGCTAACACGTCTTTGCCAGAGTTGGATGGACTATGCCTCAGGCTGCAGAGATGGGGTATAGATGGGGTAGGCCTTGGAAAAGTTTGGCCGCTACGGCGTGAGTGGAGGCCAGCTGGGGGTTAGCTGCTGCAGTGCTTTGGCTAGCTCCTGTTCGCTCACTGCTACAGAGCTGGTGGCTCCTAGGCTCCTGGTGGTTGCTAGTTAGTGCAGGTTAGTTGCTAGGTGGAGAGCAACAATGAGGTACACCTTTGAAGGTGCTGCATTTGTTTTCCATCACAACAGTGGATTTTCCTTCTTGAACGGGGGATTCTCCAAAGACATCAAGAATCCACTTCTGCACAGTTTGGTTTAGTTTCTGCTTGTTGTCCTCTTCGTCACTGGTGATGATGAACCTAGTATGTTGCAGACATATGCAGCAGATAATTGTGTTACTGGGCTATCCTGTGCTGCGGCAACAGTATTTTGGTTTGGACCTGGGGATTCAAAGCAGCAGCAAGGACGATGTCTAGACATTCAGACTCAAACAGAAATAATCCCTGCCATCTTGTGATCTGCTTTGCTACCATCAACCTGATTTGCATTGACTAGTGCAGTCTCAAAAAGGAAACAGCGTGCAGGCTTTTGCAAAATCTCCAGTCCTGCACGTCTCACTGATTGATGTCCACCCATACTTGTCTGTGAGGATAGGCCTCCGCGGTAGGTTGTCTGCTGTCACTGCAGTCTAGTCAGTTTCCGTCAGTGCAGTCACTGAGGTGCATGTTCGAAAGAACAAATCTTTGTTCAAATCTTTGAGTTGTTCATTTCAGAGATCAGCTGAGTGTGGCAGTGGACGACTGGGTGAACCTGATTGGTGGGGTGGGGTGCGGCGGCAGCACAAGAACTGTCTTGTCCCTCACTGCAGTTAACTCTGATGCTTGCTCAGTTGAACATGGTGCAGTTGATAGCCTCTGTCAGTGTCCCTGCCAGCTTTGCTTTAATCTCCATCAACTCCTCTCTTAACTTCCATTCATTCTCTCGCTGGCTATTCCTCACGTTCTCTTCCCAACTGTTCTCGCTGTTTTAGCTTTTGCTGTTTTCTTCTGTATATTTCTGCTCCTTCTCTCTCTTCACTCTTGATTCTGTTAGTTCTTTGCTTTATCTTTGCAAGTCTCATCTGCCTCAATTCCTCTTTGGTCTCCATTTCTTTCTGCAGCCACTCTTGCCTTTCCTTCTCTCCTTCCTTCTCTCTTTCCCTCTCCATCCTCTCTTGTCTTTCTTTCTCCTGTCTTTCCTTCTCTTGTCTTTCCTTCTCGTGTATTTCCGTTTCCTCTTTTTCCTTGCGCATCTTCTTTTGTCTTTCTCTTTTCTCCCTTTTCTTCTCTGTGTTGCGTCTTTCCTTCTCCAGCCACTCTTGTCTTTCCTTCTCCTCTTTTTCCTTCTGTAGCCTCTCCTCTCTCAATCGCTCAAGTCCTTCCATATTTCCCCTTTTCTTCCTTTCCTTCTCTTTGGCCTTACACTCCTCTTTCAGCAATTGTTTCCGAGCCATTTTATTTTTCTTCTGCCTCTCTCTTTTCTCTGCGAGTTTCTCTTCGGTCATGTGGTCTTTTTTCCTCTGCAGCCTCTCCTGTCTCACCCTTTCATCTCTATCCTTCTCGTCTCGCTCCTTTTCCTCTCTTCTCTTCTCCATCCATCTTCCTCCATCCATCCATTTCAGACATTCCTCTCTGATTTGTTGACACCACACCTTCCTCAGTCTCGCTCTTCCTCTGTTCTGCTCTTCCTCTCGTTCCTTCTGCAGCTTCTCTTGTCGTTCCTTGTCCTCTCTTTCCTTCTGCAGCCTCTCCTCTCTTCCCTTCCCCATCCATTCTTCTCCATCCATCCATTTCAGACATTCCTCTCTGATATGTTGACACCACACCTTCCTCAGTCTTGCTCTTCCTCTGCTCTGCTCTTCATCTTGTTCCTTCTGCAACTTCTCCTCTCTTTGCTCTTCCTCTCGGTCCTTCGGTACCCTCTCTTCGACTTCCTCTTCCTCTTGTTCCTTCTGCAGCGTGTCCTCTCTTTCATCTTCCTCCATTTCGTTTTCTAGCCTCTCGTCTATTTCATCTTCCTCTCTTTCCTTCTGCAGCCTCTCCTGTCTTTCCTTTTCCTCTCTTTCCTCGGCCTCAATTGTGATTTCATACCAACACCTTCCTTCAGTTTCAAATTTGTAATTCTCCAGCCAGTCATCACTTTCTTTCTCCTGCCGTTCCTTCTCCTCTCTTTCCTTTTCCTCTCTCTCCTTTTCTTCTCTTTCATGCTCCTCCCTTTCCTTCTCTCTTTCCTGCACCATGGCTTCCTCCTCTTTCAACCATTTGTCTCTGATTTTTCGATATCTTTCCTTCTTCCTCTGTCTCGCTGCTCTCTGCTCTTCCTCTCTTTCCTTCTGGAGCCTCTCCTGTCTTTCCTTTTCCTCTCTTTCCCTTTCTTTCCTCTCCATGGCCTCCTTTTCTTCTCTCAGTCTCTCTTCTCTTTCCTCCTCCTCCTCAGTTGTGCATTCGTACCAATTATATTGTTTGTATTCCATTTTGTCTTATTTCATCACTCTCTGTCTGGGCCTCTGTCAAATTCTGTCTAAAATAAAAAGAAGAAAAATCATTGTAATGACCTTTAATGTTTTGCTGTTTGCCTATGAACACTTATTCCATTTAATAATCTCAGAAAATTACATCCCCACCAGACCTGAAAATGGATTGAATGGGCTGAAAATATGACAGCTATAGATAGCATAAAAATCACATGACTACCCAAACAAAGCTTTGTTACATCACAGAAGTCTTGGGGGCGGGTAATTTGCTGGTTTGAATCACAGTGCGAGTACTGTCAGTCACCCATAATGCCTACATACAAAAAAATAAAATAAAATAAACAGATACTGTAGACAAGCTCTGTATAATTAATTTGGTTTAATTACTTTACTGTTGTTAATTTAGTGTCAGTCAGTATTATTATTGCTGCACTATCATTATCCTAGTTGTTTTTTCATGTCACAGCTTAAATCAGGGGTGTCAAAACTAGCCCTCGAAGGCCGCCTATCCTGCTGGTTTTACAGGCCAATCCAGACCAAACATTCCAAGCACTCTTTCTTCAGATTTTTTTTTTTTCCCACTGTTGTGAAGACATGGTTGCCCTTCAAACAGATTTATCAGCACGCCATCGTTGTATCTCTGTTCTAAAGTTACCATGTTTGTAGCTGCATACATCAGTCACAAGCACTCCCCACTGGGTACCCATTGTCAGCTCACAGCTGATTGGTCAGAAAGTTAGAGATGCTCTGCAACCATTAAACTAGACACTGTGTCTGCAACCATTCTGTTGCACCTAAAATCTTTGGTCTGAACTGGCCTTCAGACGTCACCCTCCTCCTACACACTAATGTGCACTATTATAGGTGACACTTCTCGCATAGGGGAGAACCTGTGGGTGACTCTATCATCCTCATGCTAAAGCATTCAATGGCTTCCACTTCTCCGGCTACAGGTGGTGGTTGTGCTAGACTGTCCCTGCTGTCAGTAGGCAAACGTCAGAGTACACCCTGGACCAGTCACCAGCTCATCAGGGTCTCATGCACCCACGGGCAATTTGGAGTGACCTATTGACCTTTGCATGCTTTTGGAGGCGAGAGGAAGCTGGAGAACACAGGGAGAGCATGCAAATCCCACAGTCAAGCATCCCTTATACGTGTCACAGCCAAACAACATAAGGTTCATGCGTAATTATGTTAGGATATCAAAGAGGAAATCAAAAACTCTTTGTGGCTGGTACCACGATCGTTCACAGCCAGGTGTGTTAATTGTTCATCACTGTGGGACTCTGAATGTGTGTAACTGAGAAGTGAACATTTTCCCGGCTAGAACCCTTAGTATTGCTAATGGATTAAAAGCACTACAACCGTGCATACGCCAGCTATGGCGTTGTGGTGGAGAACTGCTCAATTCCAGTTATTTCACTCTTGATACATCTGAATTTGTTTGTGTGTAAAATTACTTATAACACGTTGTTGTACCTGTGAAACCTTTGCACATAAAGCCCCAGATATGAAGGAGCAAAGTGACATCTAAAACCTGCAAGATAGGTCCCTCAAAGACCGGTTTTGACACCTTAAAGCTAAATGTAATGTACATGTGTAAATTTGCAGTCCTTAATTAATAAGACTTTATAAGAGCCATTTTTTAAATATACTAATGAACTCCATTTATGCATGTTCGTGGACAGGGCTATTTTAAGTAAACTCTGCCCCTCGTCCTGGCATATGAAAGTAATTTCAAAATTGGCCAGCAGATGTCGCAATTTTTACTGTGTCAAATGCTTCCGGAGAAAAAAAGTGAACCGTTTTCAACACTGTTGCTTCAAATGATTCGCTCCTTAGGGAAACTTCCTTTCTCCCATCACTATGAAATAGTCACCAAAAATCCATTTAAATGAAGCTTTCGATGCTGAACAACCACAAAGTCGGAGAGTAAACCCACCTTATTTGTAGCCATGCCTCAAACTGTTTCTGTAGCTTTTTCCTCCTTTTATAGCAGCTGCCTCCATCTGCCTTGGATGTTGGCTTTGACCAATCCCAGGGCTCCATCAAAGCACGGTACCCGGAGATCTGTCGGCGCAGTTATCCTGCTACTTCTTTGATCCTTGTTCCGTCCGTTGGCATGACAACAGGAATAAATATATTTTAGTTACCTCCTGCTCATCTCTGGGTCAATCGGAGTTATATAGGCCAGTTGATCGTATCAACAGAGGTAATTTCATAATAATAATAATAATAATTGCGCGAATGTCTGTTTGTCATTCCATGTTGGCCCTGCGATGAGCTGGTGACTCGTCCAGGGTTTAGATGACCGGCTCCAGCATAACCAACCCGCGTCACAGGAGCAAATAGGAGATGGCGAACGAACAAACAAAAATAATGATAATAAGCAACTTTATTTAAATATAGAACAAATTAAAACAATAAAAGCATTAACTATAATTGAAACAATCATTTCAAAAGACAAGCAGTATGACGGAGGTGCTGGCATAAGCGAGTGGGAAAAAAGTGTCTCTTGAGAGTTCATAAGGCCATTGGACTATTGTGGTTATTAGAATTGTGCAAGTCACATCCTCAGCTACTATGTAAATGATTAATGTGCAAATTATAGCCAGTCAAAATGTGTGTGAACAATTGTTTTTAGTTTTCACTTCCGACCAGCGGTCCAACCAGCGCGCCGCGCGTGAGGCAGGCAAGCGTGACGTACAAGCCAAGATGATAGGCGGGAGGCGGGCGTGTGACGTCATCGCGTACAGCGGGACGTGTTGGAGAAGATAAACAAAAAGGAAGGAAGCCTTCGGCCATTCAGCCGCGGCAAAATCGGTTCATAAATTTAGCTCGGGAGCTACAGCTAGCTGCTACATGTGTGCTGTGGTCGCGTAGGTCGGCAGCTCTGCCTTCCAGTCATGGACGACGCAATAATATTCCGTATGAGTGCGTTTTCCGAGCAGGGAGGAAGGAAATACATGGAGGATGTTGTCGAGATAAGAATCGAGTACGAGCCGACGCCAGCCGAAGATTATCTGAAAACGCCGAGACATGGAGGACAGGAAGCGACGAGCGAAGCCTCCAGAAAGGAGCCAGGCGTCGCTGCGGGATGTGGCCCGGTCTCTGGCCCAGTTTCCGGCCCAGTTTGTGCGGTGTGGACTCACAATGTGTCCGAGCAGGACGGCGGCAGCAACAGCGCGTCGCTCGTAGACGAAAAAGACGTTGTCGACACACGGAAGTCAGTGGCGTTCTTTGCTGTGTTCGATGGCCACGGAGGCCGGGAAGCAGCGCACTTCGCCCGGGAACATCTGTGGGATCTGCTGAAGAGGCAGCGGGGGTTCTGGTCCAAAGACCACAGTGAAGTGTGCGCGGCTCTTCGCAAAGGATTCATCGCCTGTCACCACGCTATGTGGAAAGAACTACGTAAGTATGTGTGTGTGTGTTTGTATGAAACATCTGTACGATGAGATGGTACTCATCCATCCCTGGAGAACACAGTGCACACACGCTCTCACACTGGACGTTTCCAGGCTGAAAGAATTCAAAGTCCCCCACAATCACAGCACAATTAAAACAGACTGTTCTTTTAAGTCTCCCTCCCTGTAGACCAGCTGCGACCAGGTTCAAGAATGTGAGAGTGTGTATGTGTCATGTTAATCTGCCTCAGTGTCACTACTATACGCAGTAACTGGATATTTCTGCAGAAAGCAGTGAAAGCATTGCTTCATAAAGGAGAGATACTTCTCCATGCACAGAGGTCTGGTTCAAGGTCTGACGTGAAGATTCATGCATCTCTTAGCAACATGGAGCAATTTTTATGTCACACACAGAACACAGTTGTCTGTGTTAGCAAGATGAAGAAAAGGTCAGGTTTCCAGTGAAGGAAATGTTCCCGTCTGAATTAGTGTCACAGTTTGTTTACAGGAGGTAAGAAGGTTTCGCCACAGAGATCAGCAGTAACATGGTTCGTATCAGTGTAATTTGCAGTATAAAGTCAGTGATGTGTCCACAGGGTACCTACAGCTTAGTGGACGTACAGTGTGTTGTGTCCTTCTTCTGCTGCTGGTGCTGGTGCTTGCCTTTTTATTTTCTCTCCAGGCTTTTCTTACCTGTACGAGGCTATTATGTCCAGTTCAGACCAAAGCTTCCTGGTGCAACAGCTTGCAGCTACGTGCGTACACTTGCAACGGAACAATCCTGCAACAATTCAGTTCACACTGAGGCGCAGAGCTGAGACCGCACGTAAACCACTGTAGTTTCCATGGCAATGGGTGTATTACGATGTGCCATAAAGACAGCTTAACAACCCCACTCGAGAACTCAGTTCTTCTTTTCCATGAATTTCCACAGTACACGCTCTGGTGTTTCTCATGGTGATGTTGTTAGCTTAGCATTTGCTCTGGTCGTAAAGACACAAAGATTTGTTAGCACATCCTCCGTCCAAATGCCAGCCTTGTTGGTTGTGTGTGTGTATGTGACACAGTCACAGATCATCATGTGTGAACAATAATGTGGCTTACATCATTATTGACCAGGTGGAATCACTTCAACCGCTCGAGAGGAGCCGATGCGCAACAGGACCAGTTGCACCTGCAATCTTTGTTCTAAACTGGACTTTAGATTAACGTTATTGACGTTACTGACATGAACTCTTCCCTGTTGTGTTTGTGCGTTTCCTGACAGCGGAGTGGCCAAAGACAATCACCGGTCTGCCCAGTACGTCTGGCACCACCGCCAGTGTGATCGTCATCCGCGGAGTCCACATGTACGTCGCCCACGTCGGGGATTCGGCCGTGGTGGTTGGAGTGAAAGAAGACGCCTCTGATATCACACTGCAAGCGCTGGAGGTCACACAAGACCACAAACCTGAACTTCCGAAAGAGAAGGAACGCATTGAGCGTCTGGGCGGCAGGTGCGTCTGGAGACACGATGTCCTTTGTCATTTCAGCGCCACATTGCAACCGTTCATGCTGAGGTCAGAGATTTGGATGCAAACGGACCTGCTGGAAGTGATCGGGACAAACAGTTTGTGACGTTGCAGAGCAGATCTGCTGCTGTGTTTTCTGATTGGTGGACCTGTCTAGGCCTGTGTTGACGTCCAGGGCTGACAGACAAGGTGACATCATCAGGAAAGTGCGTCAAGTGTCTGTAGATTTCAAACAATAAGTCAACAAACCAACCTGTGCATGAACGCTGATTATTCTAAGATCACGATTCCGCCGTCTCACAAGTCTTCAATCCTGAGTTTCCACATGAAAAAGGCAGCTTTTCTCTCCTCTCGTCTTTCGAACTGACGTGATTGAAACTGCTGGTTGACGCGTCGCTATGAACAATCATTGTTGAAATCAATTTGCTCATAGACACAAACACGTCGTGAAGCTGTCTTCCCTCTGTTCATCCCTGGTGTTTTCTATGCAGTGTGATGAAGAAGTCCGGCGTGAACCGCGTCGTGTGGAAGAGGCCCAGACTGACACACAACGGGCCTGTGAGGAGGAGCACGGTCATCGACCAGATCCCCTTCCTGGCTGTGGCCCGATCCCTCGGTGCGGACGCCGCCCACGTCTGGGATCTGTGTTTGAAAAAGCCCAGCAGGTTTTTAATAACAAATGTTTTGTACCCGTTGAAAGGCGATCTCTGGAGCTACGATTTCTACAGCGGCGAGTTTGTGGTTTCACCCGAGCCTGACACCACTGTGATGACCCTTGACCCCAAGAGGCATCGCTACATCATCCTCGGCAGCGACGGGCTGTGGAATATGATGCCGCCCAAGAATGCGGTGAACATGTGCTACAGTCACGACAAAATGGTGGTGTGTATCTGCACTACAAACAAAATACAAATCTTTCACCACAACAAGATCTCTGTCATGTTCTGCTCACTCAGAGAGCTGGAAAAGTCATGTGATGTAAACAGTGCAATCATAGTTCATAGGTAGTTAATGCACAAATCATCGGAGGGCCGACGTCCGGCTGCAGTGGACACCAGGCTGCTGTCCCAGTAGTTTTAGCTTTGTGTCTTCATCTGTCCCCTCTCAGGGGCCCAAGGGGATGTCCTGTGCACGCCGCCTCGGCTGCACAGCGCTGCTGTTTTGGAAGGAGCGGATGCTGCGAGCGGACAACACAACTGTGATCGTGCTGGCGTTGCAGGAGCGCGGCGGCCCCCCCATCCCTATGCATCGAGATGAGATTGTTGTTGACATGGCAACAGGGATTGACCACGTTCCCTATCCAGGAACTCCCTATAACACGTGTGAGGTTCAGAAGGTGAGTGCTGGGGCGAACCATAAAGTACAAAGATATTCCGGAACATTATGTTTGTTTGTTTGTTGTCCACTCTTCACCGTTTGTTAAATCTTCACCGTTGTTTTTATTTCTGTCACTTTGCTTTGAGCAGTTAGAAGGTTTGTCGATAACAAAAGAGCTGTCGTCTCCTCACTGGTTCAATGTCACTCTGTGTTTCCGGGACAACAGGCGCAGCATGACGATGGCATGTTTTTTGAAGAAGATGAGATATTTGGAGAAGAACATGAGGAGTGGACTTGCCTGGAGTGGTAGTGAGGTGACTTCTCTTCAAAGTGTATCACAGCGCCTGAACAAATCTCCTGTAGTGACGGCAGCAGCCGCTCGCC
>JBBMJM010161831.1:4691-14931 GCA_037832705.1 Centriscus cristatus | reverse complement strand
TCGAGAAGCTCGTGGCATGGCCTGTGGACTGGTGTTAGGTCCAGTTTATATGGAGGAGTCACTGCCGTAACGACAGCTGCCCTGGCCTCGTCATTACATGGCTATCTCAGTGACCAAACCATACTCGAGTTCTACTGAGGAGGAGAAATTACTAGGAGCCCCATGGATATGTTTTTTTCTTTTTTAAAAAACAAACAAACAAACAAACTACACTTTGTCATTTCTTACAAATTCTTCTGGTTTTCTGCAACTGTGCAGTTAAAGAGTCAACTTCAGGATTTACTGTAACGAGTGAGTCTGACTCATGAGTTCCACATTTCATCATCCCATAAAAGACAAAAAAACAAAACAAAAACAAAAAATCCTCTACGAACGTTATTCATGGTGTCTCAGGACAAACAGCCCAGTCGAGAGATGTGATCGTTTATCTAACGGAATTTAAAGTTGCATAACCTTTGAAAAGTTGTCCTCACTTTACTGTCATACATGCATTCATTTATACATTTCTTTACGTATTAAAGCATTGTTAAAGTTTATTGTTGTTCTTGTTATTGTTAAAAATTCAAACCATCAAGCCCGCCCCCGACACAACAGCCTTGACGTAACCAAGCTTTGTTTGGGCAAGTCACGTGATTTTTGCTGTGACGACCGGCAGAGGGTCGGTACGTCTCGACGCGTCTTCCCTGAAAACCCGCTACTATGTCGAAGCGGTGTCCGAATCTTCATGACAGCTTTCCTCCCTGACCCGACGAGCCCGAGGAGCTCGTCCCGGAGGTCGGTGGGTCCACTTCTGGGTTTAAGAACATTCAGGGTCCACCGGGACGGACTGCCATTGCTGGCCGGCGACGGTCGCCTCCTTACGGGGCACCGCGGCGCACACTGGCCGTCCAAGTGGATTTCGAGCGATTGGATGGTGAAGATGGTCGTCGGGGCACACCTCCATGTGTCGCATGTGACATACAAGTGTGTGAAGATGCAGTGTTACCAAGCACGTACTCAGGTCCTATCATTCATCTGTGTGCTTCAGGGACCCAGAAATGATGCGCTCCACTTACAGCGGATGTTTTGAGGAAAGAGGAAGACAAATGAGGATTTGTCATGATTTTGTATTTTGAACTCGGGAGCTGAAACGAAACCATTCGGGAAACCCCGTTCTGCGACTCGGATGATCTAGAATTATAAGTGGGATAGGTGATAGGTAACTTCTGGGTTCTGACGGCAGTTGGACTCCTCACTTTCGCATTACTGCCTCCTACTGGTCATATTCTGTCATTGTTGGTCTTGATACAGGCAGAAATACGGGTCTCGTCGTCCTTCCATCTGCTGTGTCCACGTTCAGCTATTTCGTATTAAATCGACCTCTTCCAGTTGTTCCTGCTGTTAGTTCATCTTGTATGAGAATCACATTCAGTTTCTCTCTTTCTCAGGTGTAGTGGAAGTGTTAATGCACCGTCACAAGACCAGAAGTGCTTTGGGCCGTCACAGGTGAGCCTGTACAAACTTGACCCATTGACGCCACAGGACGTGGCTGTCCTCAGCCCCCACAAAATGACTGATCAAACACAGAGCTGGCACACGTGAGATGACTTTGTGTCACATGTGAGCAGATGGGGGGAGCTGATGTCCACGCCGCCCTCTGACGCAGCAGTACGTGTGGTGGTCTTCAGGGGTTTAGTGCCAGGTGAGTGTCATCCGTCAGCAGACAAGATTCTCCAGCTTCACCAGAAATAGAAAATAGAAACATCCAGTTAGTGATTAACCTCACTTGATTTCAGCAGGAGAAGACTAGTACAAGTGTACCTCTTTTTTCATTATTTAGACTTGAACCTTTTATAATGTAAAGAAAACATTGTTGCCCATGGTGAAAAAATATGATTGCAGCAGCTCTGTGATTGGTTGAAGACCCACAAGGTGAGCAGGGGTTCAGACAACAGTCCGACCCCAGCCAGTTTATTGACCTTACACAGGACTGATTGCAGTCTTGAGACGTCACCTTGTGGTTCGTCCTGCAGGGGGCTGCCAGCGCCTGCTGCGGATGATTGACATCACTCCAGCCAAGGGGCTCATCTTCACAGGTGCAGGCAGTCAAAAGCTCCATACACACTGAGTTCATGGAGAGGGTTTGGGCCTCACGTTGTGTGTGCTTGTGGGGAGTCAGGTCGGCGTGGGGGAGGGCAGGCAGCTCTGGAGATGGGGCTGGTGAACAGCTTTGGAACAGAAGCAGACGCTGACGCTGCCTACGAAGAGCCCTCAGGCCCTCAACTTGACCAGGTTAGAATCAACAACTCAGGCACATCCCTTCTCCTGTGGGGAGACTCCCAGGAGACACGGAAAGTCCAGTTAGACATGTTTTCTACACACATATTCATATATTCCTGTTTGTACACCAGATCAGTTTATTGACAAGTAATTGTTTGTTTTCAATTTCAGTTTCAGACCAAAATATCCTGTCCAACATTACTTTTGGGAGGGTGTGTGTGCGTGTGTGTGTGTGTGCGCCCCAGCATATCTGTGCTGAATCGTACAGTATTTTGGTATGAAACACTCGGGTGTTAAATTTAAATAGTCAGAATTTGGAAAATATCCTGAAACCTTCGACTGTTAATGCTGATGAACAATTGATAAATAACATTGGAAATGAAAAATGCTTGACTGGGGACAGAGGCTATGAACAGAGGCATGGAGGTGATTCGTCTGTTTTAGAAATTATCCTTTGAACCACTGATGTGATTACGAGTCGTCTTCCCCAGGTGGACATCAGCTCAGCAACGGGAATAGAGAGGCTGCGTTACGCTCGGGTTAGTATTCCCACACCCGCATCCTACATGGCTCCTTTCATTTCCTTTTAGAATCCATCCAGGATGATGCAGTGAAATACACAACATACATTCTAAATAAAACCAGATCGTCCCTGTATTTCCCTGTGAGGCAGTGTGCAGATGTCTTCAGGTCACCCCCGCACGGCCCTGACAGGAGGGAATGGATGAAGGAGTCTTCATAGAGAGAAGACCTCCGCGCTGTCTTTTGTAAGCACATAGCACATTGTCTGTTCACCACAGGCAGTAGACAACTCGAGCGAGACACACAGATGATGTTCCATGTGTGATAGGGTGCTCATAGGGACACGTGTATAAAAAAAGACACAGGTCTGAGGTCACAGGTTAATGGAAATGTACATTCTTTATTTCCAATCTCGACTCTGAGCAGCAACATGGCCCGAAGCATTGCAGACATAAGAGTATTCCTACTTTGGCATTTTCCATCTAGAATAAAAGTGACACTGGTCATCACTGGCTGATGAGTCCAAACAACAGCAGCACGTTATGCATAAGAAGCAGACTCACACAGTGACGTCTCGTTTACAGAACTACAAGAACAGACCCAAGAGTTGTTGACAGCTGTTTTACATCCTGTTCTTTGCCTTTCTAAAAATCACATGAACATGTTCATCGTCGGCTGAATCAGCGGCCCACAAATGCTTTTTAAAGTGTAATAATTGGATGGAGTGACGATGGAGATGAATGGAGATGAACACGTTGTTCAGATCAGCTGTTCCAGCCAACGGCGGTTTCTCTGGGTCCAGTAAAATGGCAGCCTAGTGAATTTATGATTTCACAATGAAGAGATATACGCTTAAATATCTGACACCCTCCTTTTCTTGAGGGGAAACAAAGCCATTCCTCTGTTTACTCACACAACTCTCAGTCCAGCTTTCAGAAATGATGTACCATACAATCTCTAGTCCATACAACCAGTCATCAAACCCTCACTAGCTCTCTCTTTCCACTTATGTACAAGTTATATACAGGCTTCAAATGTTTCTACTTACACAGACCTACATACACACATGCTCACACTGGCGTGCCGCCTGAATTTAGACACGCTTATGCTGGAAGCACAACAAACGCACGTGTGTGTGTGTGTGTGTGTGTGTACACACACACACACACACACACAATTTTGTGAAAGACAAAAATATTCGTTCACATACTGACCACATTATTGTCATCTTATGTTCAGAGAGGGACACGTCGAACATTGGATACTTAACCATTTCAGGAGAAACAGCACCGGAGCCTTTCAAAGACATTTCATGTCTGTGTAATTTTTTTTTTCCTATTGTTTGGAACACACCCTGAGCAGGAAGTCCATCACATCAAGTCAATAGCATTAGCTGATAAAACACAGCCGCACCTCTGGAGAGGTGGTGGAGGTGTGACGAGCCAACAGGGCACTCCTACAAACGGACATTCTTAAAACAAACACAGTCCAGCATACGTGAGCTCACAGCAGTGTTGTGTGTGTGTGTATAGTTTATGAGCTGATTGATCCTTTCAATCCCTTCGTTATACGTGGCAGGTTGGTGACCGTTCAGTCACCATTTGGGCGTCTCAAGACTAGATTTGTACGTGTGCTGACATTTTTGGTAAGAAACTCCAAACATAAATCTTATTCACTGATTTCCTAATTGCAAGATTTTGTTTGGAACACAACAAATAAATAAGGGTAGGGGTGTGTGTGTGATATGCGACGACACGCGCACACACACAAAATTCCCTCGGTGGTGAGACTGGGCTCACGTTCTCCTCTTGGTCAAGGAGCAGGATTCTGTGAAACACCAAACAGAAGAGGATGAGAAGCCTCCAGCGGGGCTGCAGCCGTGGTTCTAGACCAGTGAGTGTCTCCTGTTACTACCTCAGTGTTGCGGCAGGCGCCGACCCGTGTGCGCCTGCTGACCGGTGCGGACTTGGTGGCTCTGCAGGCTCTCCAGAATACTTTCCGCCAAAAGTTTGACATCCCGGTGTGTCTGTGGATGTGTGTGGACGTGCTCGAGCTGCTGGAGTCCACCTTCCTCCAGCAGCATGCTGCAGTAGCGAGACGCTGTAGACACGTAGGGTTCCGACAGTGAGTGAGTGCTCGAGGACTGAGGTCGGTGCGGTTCTATTTGTCTCTGTGCGTGCAGGTATCGGTCTCACCGTTCTTGCTGCACACATGCTGCATGGCCCATGCAGCCCAGAGCTGCACACCGGGGGTGTGAAAGCACTCCAGCAGGGGGAAGAAGGGGTTAAATGACCTGCAAGAGTGGATTTATTTAAACTTCCATCAACTCAGGTAAACAAAAATAATCTCAGCATTTCATTAGAGAATGTAGAGAATGAAATTATTTAGATGATATGTAGCCAATGATGATGAGCACTCTGTATTTTTTTTTTTTGGAAATAGTTTGGCCAAACACAGACTTCTGTAGATTTTAAAACATAAAATCAGGTCTGAGCTCGAAGGAAACTATGGCCCCCACGGCCTTTGATCCGCATCTTACCTGTACGCCACCATCTCACAGTCTGGTGGAGGCCACTTCATGATAACAGCATGCTGGAGAAACACACACCTCTATGAGATTCAAGTTGAAAACAAAGGGTCATGTCTATGTGACGGACAGAGAGCTCTACCAGTTGCTCCAGCAGTGAGGATCGAAGGTCAGGGCTCAGTGTCCAGGTCTCCTCTCCTCGTGATGTCAGGTGTGCGAGGATGCCTGCTGCAAAGTAGCTCACCTCCACCTCTGGGCTGTGCAGCAGTTTGCTAATGTGGTCCAAGAACCCCTGGACCATCAGCTCTCTGTGCAGCTCTCCCACCTCCGCTATGTTGTTCTGTGCAAAGGTGAAGAAGGGAATGATGACATCAGTTGCTCATTTTGTCAATATTCTGTTTTGAATACCCAAACTCACCAACAGGCCGAGGACCTTCTGCTGAATGGAGGACTCATTGGGGAAGGACTGCAGCGAGGGGCAGGGGAGGCATGAATGAACCTCAGCGGTGAGTCACAGCATACTTACATACATACATACATACAACAGCAAGGGGTGGCAGTGGATCTTTTTAATGCAAAAGAATGCATTCGTCACACTGGCCTGAGCAGCAGAATTCTTTCGAGGTGATAATTTTCATACTTTTACTGATTTACCTCGAGAACTTTAATAAACAGGTCCAGCCCCTGATTCTCGATGAAATGGCGGCAGGTTGTTGGCGATTCATCAGTAAGATTCCAGAGTGCGCTCAGAGTGAATTTGAGGGTGGCGTCCACTGTACCCTGAGTCGCCTTCTGACGCACAATGTTGAGCAGTTGCTGCAGGGAGGAAAGAGCGTCATGTTGTTCACTGACAATGGAGAGAGAAGCCAGGCGGGACGAGCGCCTCACCTTCACTATGAACAGCTCTGCTCCCAGCTGAGCCGTTTGTTCTGTGGACAACTGGGAGAGGAAAAACGAGGGCGTTAGGAGAGAACGACGACGTGTGTGATTGCTGTTGCTCCACAGTTCTACACCTTAGCAGCCAGAATTGAAATGATGGCCACAGCCATCCTCTGCATGTTCTGGTCTTCATGGTTACAGAGCCACTGCATCACCAGCTTTGCAGCTTCAAACCTTAAAAACAGAGATTGCAGACACAAATATTTCTTCTAGCACATGTTTTCTTTTCATTTATGATTTGACATCAAGCTGAGAAGCATATCCTGTCCTTTTCTAGGACTAATGACACAACAGAACATGCAAATGTTCCTTTCTTACCTATTAAACGTAACCTCCTGCAGAATACGATCGCTGCACAGAGACAGCAGACAATTCTTCTGCAGCTGAAAGAGGAGAAAACAAAAAGGCTCAGTTTGGTCTATTTCTATGAACTACGTATAAATTGAATATTACGACGTGGAACAGTTCTATTCATGACTTTCCACATTTCCCCCAGTGGTGGATTTCTTCAAACAGCTTGTCCATCATAATAAACTAATAATAATAATAATAATAATAATAATAACAACATAATAACAAACATGCGTTTCTCTGAGGAAACTCTACATCTGCTGTATGGTTCCACTTGTTACAACTAAACTCTCTCCTGTGATTAATTGGATTTCTGTGACATATTTCATCAGTGCGAGGAGCTACCTGCTGGTGGTTGGGGAAAGTCCTCATGGCCTCCAGAAGAAGCTGAGTGACGGTACTCAACAGTCGGACCGGCATTCCTGCTGCCAGGTCCTGCTTGGTCAGATTGAAAACACAGGCGCTGGCTGCCAGCTGGACATTCAGAGTGGCAGGGTGATTCATCATACCGAGAACTACCAACTGCAGGAGCCGAGACGAGAGCAAAGTTAAATGACGTCAGGATGAATCGTCGCGTACAAGGTACGTTTGTGTGCTTGCACCTTGAGAATGTCGGGCCGTGGTTTCTCCATGACATGAGTGAGGCTGAACAGGTGAAACAGGGCTTCCCTCACAAAACCCTCCCTCTCGCTGTAGCGACGCAGCGCCTCACATATCTGCGTCTCGTTGGCTTCTCCTGTTACCTGATTGAACAGATCCGCAGGTTTATCACAGGGGGGGGGGGGGAGGGGGGGGGTCTCAGCAGTTTTAACTAATGTTTGCCTTTAAACTCCTACTTTTAGGTTTCCCTCTCCAGACAGGAAGTCAGAGAAGCCGGCGTCTGTGGCTAGAAGTCCCACAAAGGTCATCCCTGGTCTCTCCTCAACGAACGCCCTGACAGCAGCGTCTGTCACCTGCAACCGACAAACGGATGCGATTCAACAGAGGACGTGCTCAACGCACGGGAACTGAAAAGGACACAAACCTGTTTCCTCCCCGACACGTCCAAGGAAACCAGAGAGGGCAGGATCCCTGGCTGTCCGAGCAGCTGGCGAGCCACGTCAGAGGTGAACTGTTTGTCGTCGCTGATGTCCAGGTGCTGCGGGTTTGAAGACAAGTTGATCTAACTGCACACCGATGCACAGCTGCTGACCGCCCACCTGCAGGACGTCCAACTGGCCGATGACTCCCAGCAGCTGAGCCGTGCTCATCTCCAGCCTCTTCAGCTGGTGCAGCGTGAGCGAGCGCAGCCTCTCCTTCAGACCCAGCAGAGGACTCAGGTTGGTCACCGAGGTGTTGGACAGGTCGAGGCTCTCGAGCCGAGACAGGGCGCACACGTCGACCAGGCCGGAGTCGTAGAAGTCTACGTTGGCTAACGACAGGGAGCGAAGGCCCTGTAGGGAGCTGAAGCGATGTCGTATGGGTTCCTCCAGAGAGGACATGGTGAGACCTGTGAGGACAAGGCGCTGGAGGGATTCCTGCAGAAAAACATCAGGCCAACATTTACAGACAGGCTTGGAAATACATCCTCCTCAGCCTTCCTGACTTACCTGACAATACTTATTGGTGGCCAGTCCCTGCAGAATATCAGGAATGGTGAGGTCAGCGTTGACCCTGGCCGCATCCAGCTCCAGTAGCCGGTGCGAACACAGGGCTCTCTGAAAGGCCTCTGCAGAAATACGTGCGGTACGGATGCACGCTCGCCTCAGCCGAAGATATTCACAGCTCCGGAACACACCCACTGTGCTGTCGTTCAACAAGCCTGCAGACCAACAGAAGCACCGCCATCATGAGAGGAGTTTCAAGTTCTGCTCTGTTCTGAAGCTATAGAACAAGACGAGGGCGGCATCAGGCGGACGGATGTGATTTCCTTCTACCTTCCGTGGCCATCTTGGTCAGCAGCTGGTCTGCCAGCTCCTGGGGGAAGAGAACAGCCTCTCTGAAGCGCAGAGACCCATCCGGGCGCTTCACGCAGAAACACGCCAGGTTCTGGCTGACATACGTCAGGCACAGATCCGTGAGAGCCGTGGGAGACGCCTCGTCCTGGAGACAAGAGAACGTTCATGACCGAGACTACCTCTCCCGAAGAAGAGCTGCAGAAAGGGAAACTTACCGTGTTCAAGAAGCTGCAGGCCATGACCGCGGCGCACAAACACTTCTTTCAGTTGAAGCAGCAAAGACTGGAAGCGCACAACACACCGACTCCTCCGGGCTAACGTTAGCCGCCAATGGGTCCCTTTTTCAGTGTCAGGTCGCGGTTTGCGCCGGCCTGACAGCCGCACGTTGCGCTAACGTGAAGACGAGGACGGCGGAGCAGCTAGTTAGCTCGCTGGCTGTCGCCTCCGCTGTGGAGAAACGCTCCGTGGGGCAAACCGGGGGAGGTCGTCTGCTGCGCCGCGGTTCATACTGAGCAGATATCGACGGGCACTGGCGAACGCCGTGGCTATACGAAGCAGGTATCGATTGGCGGTGACCAGTCCATCCTTGACGGACAGACAGTAAACAAAGGTCCAGTGTTGCTTACTTCTCAGTAAGGAAAGTCGCGATTGGCCGTCATAAAAGTCTCTTTGAAGTCACCAACTGACGTCATTGCCTAATTTGCATACTGGACTATCAGGAGCTGTAGTACACATAGATTTATATACATGTCTATGGTAGTAGAAATCTAGAATTTGGTGAATCTGACAGACATTGAACGGAATATGAATAAAATGTTAAGGATAAAAATATGAACACTGCACACATCAATTAAACGTGGGGAAATAGAATACAACACACAACAGATTTGTGAGGCGATGACGCTGAATTAGAATAACAACAAAGAGGGGAGATTAAAAAAATTGGGTTAAAAAGTATCAGAAATACGTTTACAACTACACAGGAACTGTCTATTATTGATCGTTATTTTTATTCCACATCCGGCTCTGTAAACCAGCGACGGGATTTGCAGCGGTTCATTTTTTTAGTGCGGGAGGGGTCTCCTCTCTGCTCCGGAGGCGACCGCCTGTGAGTGCTTCGTGACGGGGGGAGCTCACGGCGGCGCTCGCTGCTGGAGGATAGTGACTGCAGAATAATAACAACACCAGGGAGTCTCCAATAACACCAGAAGAGTTCTTAGTCGCGTCTGACGGGTCTGAATACTCGATAAATACAACGTCAAAGTCGCTAAATTAGAAATACTGCAAAGGTCACACCACCGGAAGTACATTAGCGCAGCCGCTCGTCGACGGAAGCCCGTCAGGACGCTTATGAAACCGGGAAGTATTCGCAAAGATACACGCGAGATCGAACCCTCTTTTTTCCAGTGCTATTTCCCGAGAAGTAACTCGAAACTGCTTGTACAACATGTCTACATGTACGGGCTGGTGGAGCTTGTGACATAGGATCTGATGAATTCGTCGCTCTTTGAAGATCCTCTCATTCGCATCGCGCACAAGGTCACGAGGAGCAGTGTCGTGAAGTTAAACAGGTGGACTTGAAATATGGCTGGACTTATCAACTTTGAAGATGAGAAGGAAGTGAAGCAGTTTCTGGACAATCTCGGGGTGGAGTACAGCTTCCAGTGCTACAAGGAGAAGGACCCTGAAGGTAGAGCCAGAGTCG
>JBBMJM010161727.1:2587-21768 GCA_037832705.1 Centriscus cristatus | reverse complement strand
CACATGACATTACATGTTCTGCGGAAAAAAAACAAAAAAATTGGAATGTTTTCTGTTTAGATATAAACAGCATCCAGCAAGGTTTTCTCTCTGCAAAGTACTCATCTTATCACATTTTCATGACTTTGTTGATGTCCATCACTGTACATAATTTATGCTCATTTCAGATTGTATGTGCCTCAAAACAAATACATGTCTACCTATTTCTGTGCAAAGGATAAGACAGACCCTTTCAACCCAGGAGAATCCAGTCAATGTCAACTTATTTACAGTATATGACCCTTTCTAAAATCCTTCCAAACCCAAAAGTACCTCCTCGTCCAAGTGCATATACGAGAAGCAATGTTTTTCTTTCGAGCCGTCAAAAGAAGTCTGGTATGTGCTGGACTGCATTCGCATCCTGCTACAAAGATGTATTAAGGCATCACGTTTGCATACGGGACACAAGGAATGAACAACGGCATTGACAAGTACTGTATGCCCAGTTCTTTTGGACACTGTCAAACAATGCTACCTCAACACAATATGAAGCGGTCGAATATGTGGAATATGCCAAGCATCATAGGATAAACAACGGTTGTTGTGAAGTGGAGATGTACAAATAAAATCTGACTTGACTTGACTAGAGGGTGTGCTGGCATTTGGTCACTTTGCACCAGGGGATGTGTCAAAAAAAACAAAAACAAAAAAAAGACTAATAATCCGACAAGGCTGCCAAGCAGGAGGACATGATTCATCGTAGTTTTACTTAATAAGTAAGTCCCAAAGCAGACGACTGATGGAAATACTACAAATGAAGACCTACTGTTATTGTTGCAAGTGACAGTGTGAAACCAAATTGTTTCATCATTCTCCCGTTGCAGTAACTACACAGTGACGCATTTTTACATCACACGCATTTACTGACTGAACACCAGGACGAGCACGACTACCGAACAAATCTTAAAAGCCTTTTCCTGATTGTTTATGTCATAGGGTTCTACAGCCTAATAATAGTCAGTACAATGACACACGGTGACAGTTCCGTATGAGATACATCGCAAACGTATATACTGAATGTGTAATCACATGGCGATGTGTCCATATGAATATTCAATCGCTTTACAATTTAAAATTTTATGTAAAACCCCCCAAAAATGTTGGTGTAAAGTAACTGCCGATGAATTGACAGCAAAATATGACCAATCAACATTGAATAAAATAGTTACACATAATTCCATGTGATGAATAATAGGAAAGAGATAATAATAATGAACCATTTTTAACATCACATAATGAATGTTCATTGACATTTTTCTGAACTGTCAGCATCTTGTCATTGTTCTTCTCAAAACAGTCGTGCTGCGTCGTAGAATAATTTTTTCTGAAGGTGGAGAATCACGTTCAGCCTCATTCCTGAAAGAGCAAGAGCCAATCTTCACACCCCTGTGTGGACTTCATTAGCACTGAATGCAGTGGTAATGTCATGGATGCGAGGGCCTGATGTGATGCACACAAAGCACCTCAGAGAGAGGCTCTATTACTCATCTTGGCAAGGCCGCAGCCAGAGAAAGCCTCTCCATTTAACATGCCAGGTTGTTGTTTTTTGTTTTTTTTTTTGCTCACCCCTGTTGCCGGAGCCCCCCAAAAAATGACTCATTCCTCTGATGTCAACAAGCACTAACAACCAGTGATCTATGAAGAAGTGGACAAACATGACTTCCACTAAAGGCTGAACGCACACTGAGGCGATGAGCCCGTTATACTAAACAAGACGCGTAAAGGTCGGTTTCTAATTCATCGATCATCGATGATTCAATTGACCTCTGGTACATTCATGCCACGACTTCTGCCTTAAAGCACGCCGCCGACAGCGTTGCTAGAAGTTACTATACCTGAGCTAGTTATCACAGAACGTTGTGCGCGAATATATTGTGGAAATGGAGACTAGTAGTGACAATGACAACCAATAATCTGGCGAGACAACTACAATCGACGACGCCTCACCTCCTTCAAGCATCGTTTTCCTGCAAAAATGGAACGACAAATCTCGTCGTCGCACACCGCCATGTAAGAGAGTAAATGATTTCGGTTATTCATCAAGAAAACCATGGAAAAGCTAGATAGCAGCTCCGTGGAGCTTTTTTTGTAGTTTTTACGTTTGTCCGAACAAATGTACCTTCCGCGGTATAACACTCATTAAATTGAACAGAAAATGGAACTGTACACACGACCGCGTACACCTTCTCCCTGGCGAGCTGATCTTTTTAATGTAAGTGTCTTCAGCTGCGCGATGTTTTGCTGAAGAAACTCAAACAAAGTGGCCTAGCTAGCCATGTAATTGCTCTGCTCCGAGTATAAATGGTCACAACAGCATCAGGTCTGCGGCGCGCCGTCATGGAGCTATAAATCAGTGTTATGACCTGTAGTGACTCTTCACGGATACACAACATCGCTGCACCTGCAGCACAAACTGCCTACGTGCACCAGAACAAACGGAGCGGTGATTTGGGAGCAAACAACGTCTTACCTCCAGAGTGGGGCGGTGGACCACACAGCAGGACCACTCCTTGACCTTCACGTACCCTCACTGGACTTCTTCTCTGAGTTTTGAAGTTCTCCAAGTCTGGACACCGCAACACAAAAGCAAAAAAAGCCAAAAACAATGAATTCACTCCACATGAAAGCAAAGAACGCAAAACAGCTGTGTGTTTTCTGGGGGGGGGGGGCTCAATAAATTGAGTTGTAAGCAAAGTTGAGAGCGTGACATGATGCAGACCATCTGAATGCTTTAATGAAACACTATTGGAATGTTTGCATAAATGCAGACATGGCGCTGTAAAGCCCTAAACATGTCTGACTGGTGCAGAAAGCAATTCCTCAAGTATAAGTCACACATGAGTGAGTTTAATTGGAAGTGCGTATTGTTATCACTCCCTCTGTTTCATCCACTGCACACACACCGGCAACAATTAAATGACTAAGGCTGAGACATCATTTGTATGGCGACCGATTTCTTGTTGTCAACACGTAGAGAGGGAAGGCAAATAGAGACAGCCATCCTCGAACAATTTACCTCTTCCTGTCTGCCGTGGCTCCTGGAGATATCGCCAGCAAACTATGTGGCTGCATAATGTCATAATCAGACCGGAATTCAGAAAGAAATGCAAAACTGACACCTCTGGTACGCACGCACGCACGCACGCACGCACACACACACACACAGACAGACAGAGCAGAACAGGCCTATGCATCATAAACACGGAATGATCTTTGCAGACCTTGTGAGCAACAGAAAACTGCTATTTTGCAGCAGTGTTTTCCAGCAAACACATTAACTGGTCGAGCCGTCGGACTGTTTCGTATTCAGAGCAGACGGGTTGTTATATGCCTCCGTGGCCAATTCAAAATCGGATCCATAGCGTCCATCTTATAATCTTGTACAAAGTCTGAGCACATTAACAGCCCGGTTTCTCGAGAGCAGCGGATGCTCATTTTAGATTAATGTTTAATACGTCGTAATGTGCCGAAGCTGTAGTGAATGCAAAATATTGCGTTTTGGACCCTTTCAAGATGGGCATTTGATACCTACATGTGATTGAAGACAGGTGTGCTGAGGATTTCAAGTGATACGCTTATTTCAAGAGTCACATCACATCAGCACTGGCGAATTTCCACCACGTGTTTAATTAGGTTGAATTGCATGAAGCTGCATGGTGTTTTGGGCTTTGAAAGTGTTACGTCTAAATCCTGGTTGAGATTCAAAGCGTGGCGGGTGGGAGTCACTGTGCTGTTGTTGTACTGCTGCTGATAAGAAATCATGTTATGTACAGAAAGTTTCCATTAAAAGACAGAGGATATGTCTGTTAATACGTCTGCAGAAAACTTTTCCAATGCTCAAGAAATTGTGGGTTTCGGAAAAAAAAAAAAAAAAAAAAAGATATTTGAACACAATGGAAATGAGAAAGGAGGTCTCAGGCACCACTCTGTGCACCGTCGAATGGTTCCGCTCTGTCAGCAGGCAATGTGAAAGACATACAGGGTCAGATTAAATTCTCTCTTTTTTTTTTTCTTTTTCCAAAATTCAGACTCACACATTAGAAAATTAGATGAGCATTTGCTCGTTTCACTCTGAGAGCGAAACTCTCCTGATCAATATTCCTTTCGAGTATTGTGGGGTGTAAATGAGCTAGACACACTAAAAGCCAACAATGCCTGACAACCCAAGCTGTTCTGCACCCTTGGATCATCTTATCAAGCCTATCACAGCGCTGCACGTCCATGTGCTTCTCTGCAGCAGGGTTCGGGCTATTTTGAGTGCTTTCAGATCCATGAAATTGGATGTGAATTTACATTTTTTTGGGCTACTTTCTCCAATGTGACCCCCCCGTAATGAATGAGAAGTATGAGAAGTGACTGTGGGGAAGAAAAATTGAAGCATCTGTTGGAAGGTGAGATGGAGGAGGAACTGTGATCTGGTAACCGTTGGATACCTGACAAACAGTTAATGGTAAAATTCATAAAAATGAAGTAATGCTTTGAAATAAGTTAAATAAACATGCAGTAATTGTACGCTTTGACCAAAACACGTGATTCTGAGTTTACGTACACATTTGTAAGTCTCTTACAACTGTCGGTAGATGAAAACCTTGAACACTGGGAAACCCGCAGCGGGAGGGTGTGTTGCCCAGACCTGCTAGCGGGCATGTGTGCAGCTTCTTATTGCTCGGGCCCAGTGTGAATTGCTAGCGACAGACTGCTGAAACGTACGAGGAGCTGGGTTTGCTCTCCGCTTTCGACTCCATATCCGTGCTATTTACATTTGGGGGATGGCGGCTCTCGGCAATTTCCACGTAGGGTTTGCATACAGCCTCCACCTGTCTTTGTCCATCGTCACTGAGTGTTAACAAAGAAACCGGGGGAAGGTCTCGCTCGCTGGTTTTGAATAATTTCCTCACACATTCACGTGTGTGGAAATTGGCAAACTGCGCTCCAGTGAGAATAGGTGCAGCCATTTACTGGATGTCTGTGTCTCCTCGGCTCCGTCGGCGAACCCCTCACGATGAGTGGCACATGACATTTGAGGAGTGATGAACATCAAAGAGGCTCAGCGCTCCGACTGGTGTCTTCTGACAATCCCCGGGCTGTGGAGTGCTGCATTCATCAGACGCTTCGGTGCAGCTGATTTCAGAAACACATCGTCCCTCCCTACCTCAGACGCATTCGGGCTTTACAATGGACCCAATTTTCACTGAGGCAAAAGCAATGATTAAAGCATATGGAGCTGATGGAGATGACCGAGGCTACAAAGGAAAACAGGAGCGAGACAAATCTCCGAGGTAATAACACAGGTTAGGCAGCGGGGTTAGACAGGAGCCTGCAAGAGGAAATGCAAACGGTGTTCAATTACAGGGCTGAATTTGATCGAAGAAATCATGAGCACCATCATGCAAGGGAGCTGCATCCTTGCATTGCGTTCATAAATACAACTATTTCACCCTTCATTTAACACGGCGTTATGCCCTTGTGGCTTTAAATGTGGCACAACAAGCTAGCGGTGGCATGTTCCCTCATCGGGACGGACGCACCTCCTCGCCCCTACTGCAGGAGCTGCAATCTGTTGTATAATGACGCAACTTGCATCAGTGAAAATCCTTTTCATTTACAACAAAAATATCCCAGGGAGATTAGGAAACTCAATCTGGCCCGGATAGCCAACTCGATTACTGCTTCCAGCTCTGCGACAGTCAAGCAGAAGCTTTTCAAAATAAGTCTGTATTGTCAACAGGATCAGGAATCGTCATACTTTTAGAGGTTTAAGCTCCTGCCAGATGGTAACAGAAACTGTTGTATCATCCATCTTTCAGAGGATAAAAACGGGTCCTCACTCTAACATGTGAACTCACACAGCCACACAGTGGGAACTTAGCAGAGATGCATACACACTTTAAACTCATAGTAAAGCCTGGAGCCATTTGTTTTGCGCAGCTGGACACCATTCTGTGGCCTCGTGTATACTTTTCATTAACGGCCTTTGTCCCCGTCTCACATAGATATTACCCAGGCAGGTAGAGACGTGATGATTGCCCCCCCCTTGGTATTTGAAAGATCAGACTGAGGCACTCAGAGTCTGTTACAAATGACACCGGAGCGACTCTCATATCAGGCTGCTAGTCCATGAATTATTCCTTTGACCTGAGACCTGCTAAATCACACCCGCACTTAATTAAGTTAAACTGGGAGCAATAAATAAGACGTATGACACATCAGGAGTGAAGCTCGTCCTCATCTGCTGACAAAAACAGCAGGTCCCGGGTCAGCCACACGATGGATGAGGGCGATCACAATAAAATACAGCCCAGGTCAGGCCTTGAAAACATTGATGGGTATTGTGAATATGATCGACGGTCCGCTGGAAGCCCAGGACACAGATTTGCACTAATCCTGATGATTTAATGCTGCTTTGTGACAAAGAAGCACCAAATAGTGCCAAGACGGATCCTTCTAGAGCTCTCCCTGCCAGGGATCATCTCTGCGTCTGCTGTGGCAGCGAAGCAGACTTCAGAATTCAATCTAGCCGCACCATCTGTTCACAGATATCAGGGTTGTCATTTGATACGGGCTGCCCATCAAGAACGGAGGCCTCAAGTTCACCTTGCCATCAGAGACGCCTTAGACTGGTCTTATAAAATGTGATGGATGAAGGCTGTAAAGCATCAACTATACGGGCTCTGTCGAGGCCCGCCCGACAATCACACGGTTCTCATCGCACGGAAGTTCAGAGAAATCACCGGGGTTTAAGGATGAGACACACCACAAACTAAACTTCACCAATTAATCTGTTTCCTCGTTAATAACGGCGTCAGACTACCATGAGAGAGTCTCTTGTCGCTGGATTTTTTTTCTTTTTTGCTGGGGAAGATAAGATCTGACAACAAACAATTTATCAGGAACCCTACTGGGTCATTATACTTTCAGCACAGCACAACGTCTGCTGTTTAATGAAACGAAGACAAACAAAGACAGAAGTGAGCGAAAAAGGAGGGAAGTTGAAGCGAGGTGAAACGCGACTCCACTGAAATCAAATAGCAGCATTAAAACACAGAACTCACATGCAATGTGAAGACTGGCTTCTCTGCTGACGATGGTTCCGAAAGAGTTTGAGGCCAGACACTGATAGATGCCAACGTCCTCCACTTTGTTCAGATGGCTGATGTGTAAGTTTCCTCCCATGAGGGAATAACGTGACCCAGGTCTGAGCAGGATGAAGGTGTCGTTCAGCTTCCACCTGTGAGAATAAACATGTGACATGACATTAATCAGCACGCCTCACTCCAGGACGTTAGTTCGTATATCAATATTCTACGTTATGATGTGAATCGATGTGTTGAAGGATTGTAAAAGGACTCTTGCTTTTATATCACATTAACATTTGAAAACATTGATTAACAATTAAGTTAAGCAGTCGAAAAAAAATAATCAAATGTAAATATTTACAATACATTGAAATAGTCATTGATTACGATGACATTTTAAACAGGGTGAATGTAACAAAGTGAATTTCCCAACACTGCACATCCAAAATGGCATCTTGGATCAGAGGTAAAAGACACGCACACACACTAGAACACTGACTTGGTGGGCACAGGTCTTTAAATTGCTTTATTTTGAATATAAAGTCTTATGGTCCAAGAAATCTCCATTCGATTCAATAGGGTCTCGAAATGGTCTGCATCATGATCGGGCAGAGCACCTTCATTATAAAGGCAAATCCCACGCAAAGAAAAAGAAAGCGAAAATGGGGTGTGTGGGGGGGGGGGTATAGTGACTTTTAGAGTTCTCTATTTCTGGCTTTCACTTTGACAAAGAACGCATGAGACAGGGCTGGAGGAGGGAAGGGATGGAGGAGCAAAGGCAGCGGAGTGGTGCTCAACGGAGGATTAGCTGATTAGATTGATTTAGTGGTTTGGTGTTGCAGCTGGACCCGCTCCAAGAGCCCCAGTTGAGACAAATCAAGGGGCCATAGTGACAACCTGGTACGAGGGGTGGGGGGGCGTGGGGGGTGGGGGTTTGGCTCTATATGGCAGCACTCAGTGAATAGTCTTCATTTGTCCTTGGTGCCCCTGAAGTAGACCGGTCCACACTCAGCATCCTGCTGCTGATCCACACAGAAACTTTCCAAACCCATTCCCAAAGCTGGCACACATGACACGTTTGATGGTTGCTATGGCGATGCCAGCAGTAATAAACACGGAGCAGCTAGAATAATACAAGTATCACGTCCTAAAAGCTTGTGATCAATCCAGGATCACTTCCTCATGTCGTATATATCAACCAGCCCATCTGGTGGCACTTGCTGTGATTAAAACCCATTAAAGCTGAATTTAATCGGATACAGAGTCGGCCGCGCTCTCAAGACTTGAACTCTGCCGGGCAAAAAAAAAAAAAATTGTAGATTTGAAAATTGATTTTCGATTCGACACTAAACGAATAGTGTCTGACAGTGTGAAGTATTCCAGCTGATCCAAGTGACAACGTTTTGAACATCCATTTCAATTTGTGTCCATTCGGCGCGGGGCCAGGCAGGGATTGTTTCAACCGTTTTACGTCTTAACTGCTTGGCTTTGCGATTGACGTTTAATTACACTGACAGGGGGGGACAACAGCGAGGTGGTCCTCGGTGATAGATCCCAAATTAATAGCTCATGTGCTGGTGATGCACTTTAAAACAAGTCGTCCTGTGTCATCCGTAGTCATTTGTCATCATTGTTGTGACAGTGGAACTGAGCATTAATTAGTTTGGAACACAATCGCTGTGGGGGGGGGGGCATTCGACCACCCCCGCCTCCGGCCCCCCACCCCCAGGGCCAGTGTATGAAACAGGGAAAAGTAAAAAAACTGTGATTACAGTCATCCTGAGCAAATGATCACTTGACCACGTGATTTCCATCATCACTGAACTCTTTGGAGTCGTCTCGTCTTTTCAGCGGTCAGTGATACAGCAAAGTTCATCTTTCTGAGATGATGAGGACCACCGCTCCAGGCACCGAGCAACAGTGAGACACAACTGCTGGATTCTCCCGAGCAATAAATCCAGTCGTGTTTTGGATTTATGTTTAAACGCTACTTAAAAGATCTGTGGCTTGTTGCCCAAAACTGCTGAGGCTTTGGCTGCTTCTCATGTTTTCATCTAAAGATGCCGTATACGCAATCGCATCAACTCACCCGCCGCTCTGATCTCTAAACGTTTGCCATTCACAACAGAAGTATTCGCTCCTGCGGCGCTAGAAGGTCCGACTGCCTCAGACGGTGGTGAGGGACCAATACTACTCAAGATTTCCAAAAGCTTACGAGACATAAAACAAGTGTGTGAATCTATGAGGAGACAGAAGATGCATTTTACCCCATCAGAGACGAACCCCTGAACACGATGCATGATGCAGAACGGGGTTATTCACTGCTCTAATTAGCAAATGGATTTGTACAATTGTTCTTGACAAATCATCCGGCCAGGTCGGCTTTATTACTTCCACCAAAGAGGTGAAATACCCATAACGCTGCAAATGGTGCACACCCTTGGATTGAGGGGAAGTAGTGCAAAAAATATAAGACCATGTCATAAAAAGAGAAGAAATTTAAAGATGAAATGAATGAATGAATGAAAGCTCGAGTAACTCCGACGACTCCACTCGTTTCGAAGCAACTTTCCAAACAGACTGAACAAAGTATCTCCTCCTAGTCCGTGTGCCTGAGTTTCTCTCCGACTGGACTGTTTCACCTGAGAATTCCGCTGAGTCAGCGAATGGCTGTAATCTCTGACCACTTTTCAGGTCCCACTGACAAAAAAAAAAAAAGACCTGTTAAAGCCTCATTCAAAGTGTGGCGACAGGAGGAGGCAACGCTCCGTTCAGTCGTTGACGACTCGACAAACGAGTCTGAAACTCATTTGTCGCGTCATCAAAGACTAAACTAGCTCAGACAACTTGGTGGTCAGACAGTGAACTTGGAGCTTTTCTCTCCACCAAACCCGGCGTGCGTGAAGTGAAGGGATGTCCGGACATTGTACCTGTAGGAGGGCACTGGATGCCCTTGGGCCTCACAGCTGAACACGACCTCTCTGCGATTCTCTCCAGCCTGAAGGGGAAACACCACGCTGCCGGGCTGTTTGGTGAACACAGGCCTCAGCAGGACTCCACTTCCTGTGGGCAGAGAACAATAAAAACACATCAGCTGGGATGTCCTGGGCTTCCTTCAGTACCAGTGGAAGGAAGCAGGTGGAGATCCGTGATGCTCACGAGACCCCTGAATCCATCCGTCATGTGAGCAGAGCCCATAAGTATTTTTCATATTAGTCATGAAATGTGCTCGATCCCTGAGGCACTGCATAATCAGCATGTAACCTTCATAAAAATTTAACGCAAACATCAGAACACACCGCCTTGTCAAAAAGCACCCGGCGCCGCCACCAGGCTTCCGCACAATTTCATTTTAGATGTTCCAAACTAATCTGCGGTTCCTCGGGGGGGTCCGTCATCCAATACGAACGCTGAAAATCAAACACTACAACAAATACCCAGAGACAGGATGAAAACTCAGGTCCCTTTGGTACGAGAACCCGTGTTCCCCCGGACCTGTCCCTCGCTGCTCCAACACACCTGATTCAAATGAAACTGAGAACTCACTCGCGGGGCGGGGGGGGGGGGGGTTCTCCCAAAAATTTGCTTGGCTTTTGTTTTCATATGAAAATTAGAAAAGGAAGGTTTTTATATATACTGTGTGTGTGTGTGTGTGTGTGTATACTGATTATATATAATACCATGTGACATTTGCTTCCTTTTTTAATTACACTGGAACAATGGTGATTTGTGTCCCAGCAGGAAGGACAGCGTCGGTGTAGGAGTCTCATGACCCATGGGGCAGAAAAACTTGAGGGGAATAAACATTCCTCTTGGTGATGGAAAGGGAAATTCATTCAGATTTGACAGAGCACATTTGCATTGGTGTAATGGCAGAGAAGTGGGAGGCCTCTGAAGGTAGGACGACTTCTTAGTATAAAAGGCAGGTATCACCGTCTAGTCCTCGGAGCCCGCTGAGCACAGGTTTATCCTCAAGACTCAAAATAACTCCGAGAAGGTGGAGATGTTTGACAAGGGACCTTGTGCGCTGATTGTTCATCTCCACAAGGATGAACCTCTCAGAAAGCTACACAGAATAAAAGGCCGTCTAATTATAATCTGTTAGATGAGGCGCGTCCCTCGAAGACGCGCGGAGAGATGATTGATTACCCGACGACACTTCTCCAGCAAGTTCGCATTCCCACACACACACCCGCACACTTCCTGCGCCACAGAAACTTTCAGGGATGACAGAGCGTGTCGTAAACATGAGATGAACCCCTGCGTCTTATTAAACTGATAAATGCTCTCCGATTCCCAGTCACAGACATTCAGCATTTAAAAGAAAAGGAAAAAAGATGCCATTTAACTGGCAGTCCAATAAAGTGCATCCATCTCCGCAGATATTAATTTAACCCTTGGAGACCTGACTGCTCAGTCACCCCATCACCTGACTCAGACCCTGTTGACCAGGCGACACCCGAGCCGGTTTGACGGATGCGTGTTCACTCACATTCGAATGACTGACACGGTTAATGTGGCGCAAAACGTCATGGAATTTCAGACATAAATGTCGAGTGTGACAATGACAGACAGCATCATTACACTGGTATAATAACACCATTTCAAAGAACTCTGACCTCTGAACTCCCTGTGTCGCACAAATGTACCAATAACAGCAATTAGTGGCGATATTATCAACACAGGTTCTCGGATACGCCTCCGTCTTTTAAGGATGGAGGTACTGGACTCGGTGTTGTAACTTTGGCAGCACTGTGGCAATGGTGAGCGTCAAAATAACGAGAAGGAACTGAGCTGTAGGCCTGTGCCAGAGGGCAACCTGATGCAAAATCGCTGAAATGATCTCATTGCCGAAGGTTGCTGAATGTACGATGTCGTAGGACGGAATCGAATCCTGTACTGCCTGGTGAAGCATCGTGGGGCTGTAGGCAAAATGTTTCAGCCGGTTTCATTTGTATTGGAACAGAAGAAACACGTCTGACAAACGACTTTCTTTCAAACCACTTCAGCATCCGAGGCAGAGGCGTCAAATCACGACGACGCCAAATTCTTGGGGACTGAAAATGAGCAATGAAAGGAAAGAGCTGGAAAAGTGCTCTGTCAAGGAAGCAATGCTCATCCGGAGGGTCCTACACGGAAGTGGACGGCACAATGCGGCAGGATGTATATGGAGGCAAGTAAGAAAAGGTCTTGAGCAAAGAGAGGAAGAAGAAAAAAAGTTTGCCTTCACTCATATCTGTGCTCTGCTGCCAGGAAGTGATAATGGGCAGCGGTGTTGGGGGCTCTCTGACAACACAACGACTCATTTTGGGAGCACAAGTGGAAGGCAGAGGGAGCTGTTTAGGAGGCTGAAATAATGATAAAAATAAATAAAAAGAGAGCGATCTCGAATTCAATATCAGCTGACAGCAAATGAATTCCTCCAGCTTACCTCAGCATGAATAAACAGGCACATGGGGAGTCGGCTGCGGGGGGGGTATCGGTCGTTTGTGAGGTCCCGAATCCATTCGTTTCAGCTCAGGGTTTTACGCATCAAATAAAAAAAAAAAAAAGTCAATCTTGCCTTTGAAAGCATTTTCCCCCTCTGTCCTTGCCGATAAGATAACACCTTTAAGGTTCTTATGCAGAGGAAAAACAACCATTGCCCCAAACCTTTGTGCTTGTGTTTCTAAGATCTACCTTTGATCAGAAATCATCTAAAACGCTCGAAACGTACGACAACACTGACCGGTAAATCTCAAAGAATCAATACGATGGCACCAGCGTGAAGAAAAACACTGGGGGGTCTGAGACCTATTTCACCTCTATATTTACATACTGTGACACACTCTGAGGTGAATCAAAGCGAGTGCACGTGAGATTCAATAACGGCCCTTGTATCGGGGGGTTCCAATGCTATGTCCACTTGGGAAACACAGAATTGATTAGGTCCAACTTGTCATGTGGGAAAGAAAATTCAAGCCATTGTTTGGTTGTTGTTCTCTCCATTGACTGTCTACAGGGGCTGGGAAACCATATTGCTCGTGCGGGCGTCATTTGTCATCTAATTGTAGTAAATATCGCCACCTTTTCCTTCTCAGGTCTGGTGAGAAGGTTATTTGTCACTTACCAGCTCCGTTGGGCTCCAAAATGGAAACATCCATCAATGTTTAAAACTGTACTGAAATATTTCCATCCATCGTGGCTTTTTTTTTTTTATCTATCTATCTATCTATCTGTCCCGGCATATAATCATCTGTTCCTTGTCATCATTTAAGTTTGATAATTGCTGCAGCGGCACACCTCCATGGTTGAGAGGTGATAATATATAAAGAACTCTTCCTTGTTTTGTTTTGTTTTTTTGTACATGAGGACCGAATCATCAAACCTCTGACTGACTCACAACCACTGCACAAAATAGTGACGCTCAACAACGACGCATCTTTCCCAGCTGTCTTTAATTTAGACGTGTCTGTTTTATGAATTCATATGCTGCAGAGAAAAGAAAACAAACAAAAAAAAAAAAAACAGCAACTTGTTTGAAGCCTTATCAGTGTCTGATTCACAGAGAACAGCAGGAATGCAGACAGACAGACTTCATTCATTCATTCATCTGCCACTTGCTCCAGTTACGGGTCGTGGCTGTGCTGGAGCTGATTCCAGGGAGACATTTACAAAGCTGTAGTGCAGGAGAACAGAAAAGCTGCTGTACCAAATGAATTGTACTACTTCTGAAAAGGATATGTCGTAATCTGTTGTGATGATGAAATAAAGTGAATGTGCTTGAGACGACCATCTGCTGGTGATAACTACATCTTTTACATCTACATCTTCTTACGCTGTGATCAATGTGAGAGACTGATGCTGCTGCTACAGTATATTCAATCACAGTAATCTACATTCATTCTTTTGGATATTAAACTAAACGCCAAATCACAGTATTAGTTAATTATATATCATTATTATAAATTATTATTACAATATTATAAGTATATAACTACTACTACTCCTACTACTACTACTAATAATAATAATAATAGGTGTATATGCCAAAATGTGTACGCAACTATATTTAAAAGGACGTTTTCTCTCATTTTTTTTATTTCAATTCTTGGCTGAAGCAAAAAAAAATGCAAGCAGCAATGGGAGGATTATCCTCTGGGGAATATTCCACATTTTCAGATATACAGAACTTCAAAGATGCAATAAAATCCTTGCTTAAGGATTCCTAAAAAGGCTTTGGCCATGTTTTGATGAATCAATGAGGTAAGTCAATGTTTGAAACTGCAGTCGTCTCTGGGATGCACTACGGAGCAGAGGGCAAGAGTAAAAGAAAGTCTCAGAGGTTATGAAGCCTGCACTCTTCACTGGCATCACTAAAACATGAGCCTCCTCTTAAACGAGGGGTGATGGTGGAATTGTACGGACTTGTATTCATTTATTTAGCGTGACCTGCTGTGCTCGGAAATGAATTTGATACATGCAGGTGCCAGTGAGTCACTCCGGCATTAGATTGATTTTAATCAGAGTTTGTGCTGCACCAAGGAACATTTTTCCACCACCACCGTTTTGTAAGTCATTTAAGACCTGATGTACGACACCATTCCTAAACTGTGGACACCCCAGCAGACAATTCCACAGCATTCCAAGAGAAAAACATGTTTGTTCCCATTTCTCTATCTATCTCTGCATTTTCTCAGCCTTCCATTGCCGACCACAAACGTTTCTATGACCGCCCTCATGCCAGTTACTTTTAGGTGGATGCTTGTAGATTAGTCTTCTAACTGAGGGGAGGGGGAGGGGGCATAATTGGCATCAAATGATTTACATTCTTGCCAGGCAAATTTGTTCTATGAGCGTCACAGTGTGGTCTTCATTCCCCGTGTTGGGCTTCGTTCTCCCAGTGACCAGCTCCATGCACATGCTGTTTGGATATATAGTCGATTAACAGACCGAAATGGCTCATTTGTTCCCTCCCGTTGCCGTGGATGATAATTACCTCCGCCGGAGAGGTTCTGTTTGTTAGTTTGTTTATCTGTTAGCGGAATAACTCAGAAAGTTATGAATGTGTTTTAATGTTCAGTAACTGCTGATATTGGGATCAGGAGCAGATGGTTCAATGTCGGTCGTGTTCTGGAACCATCTGGATCTGGATAGACACATTTTCAGCATCAGTGTCTTGAACTCCACGATAACAGCAGTGGACTGTCTCTGTGGACCAGTGGCTAGTGGGTCTGTCTGTTACCCCAAAGGTCGGGGGTTGGAGCACACCCAGGTTGTTTTACTTTTGAAATAAAAATGAAAATGAAGAACAAAAAACGACCTCAGAGGTCATGACCTGTACAACACAGCGTCTAATGATTGTTTTTAATAACTATTTGACCATTAGTGACAGAGGTACGTTTTTATTAGACTAGATATATAAATGTAGGACAATAACGTTGGGTGGAAATGAGCTTATTGTCTGAGGTCTGTGCTCTGCTAACCCCGTCTTTTTTTTTTTTTTTTTTTAACCCAAGAAAAACATACCACCGGTGGGTTGAAATTAAAAGACTTGATCCAGTGGAGGAAGTGTCAGGCTGTGCAAAGGTCAGCCCTGTGTATGGGTCAAACTGCATCTACCCCCGCCTCCCACTCCCCCCACAGTCGCTCATTCACACAAACGCAGCCGAGTGCACGCCCCTGCCTCAAGCTGCAGACCCCCGGGCGGAACAGGAGGAGAGCTGGTTAACTCCCGATGAACCCGCTGTGGGAATGACTTCCCCTTGGCCCTCTGCTCTCCCGCTCTGCCGATGTCGAGCGTACACCTGGAAGCACACATCTAACACCATCACACTGTTCTCACTCGCCGGCAGTGTGCTCCTGAATACTGAGAGGCGAATCATGTCTTTCTTAGAACACAGAGGCTTTCAGGGCCTATCGGTATATTGCGCCATCTCATATATTGTAACACCAGACTGCATATTAATGTTTAGTTATTCTGTTACCAGCTGAGAGTGCGAGCAACGAGAGTGAGGCAAGGGTTTTGCAAGAAAGGGTTTTGTTTTGGGGGTTTTCAAAAAGAATTTGGTTCCATTGTTGAGCAGTAAATTTCCTTTGAATAGAAAACAGTGAATGGATTTCAACCACTAAATGATTGCCTGAGTAAATTTATTGACTGGGAACAGATTGGTGTGTTGAATTACCTCCTTGCAGCAGTTTGTCTAAGATCAAAAAAAAAAAGAAGGACAAAGTGTGGCAGGTTTTTCCACTGATGACATTCTCCTGTGTATGTAGCAGAGTCCCTGAAAACAGAACGTGTCATCCAGAGTCTTGGTGTAGATTTTAATCCCCTGGTGAATCACAGTTCCCTAAGGAGCGCTTCATTAGACGTCCTCTCATGTGTGCTGGGTGTAGTGATAAGTGGTGCTAATTGCCATGTAGGCAAATTTAGGTGCTGAGTGCTTTTGAAAACAGGGCGCATGCACCAACAAATACACACAGTGACCGACGTGTGTGCGCGCGCACACACACACACACACACACACACTAATTATTTTTGGTCCCAACTGTGAAGGAGGGGGCTGCCGATGTGGAGCGGAGCAACATGAAAAATTAGTCGTTCCTCCAGATACAGCGCTCGTTCCGAGACAGCCCGTATTCATCTCACTCTCATCTCCAGACTGACATTATAAAGAGAGCTAACATTTGACCCCGAACATTTTGTAAAGGAGGCAAATTAGGTGTCTCATTAAAAGCAAGATCAATGACGGGATCTCTGTTCTGAAAGTGCGATCTCAATTAGGGTAACAACTGAGGTGCACTTTAAAATGAATGACTGTACAATTCAACCGCCCGGCAACAGGAATCCGTCTGCTCTCGGCGATAGAAGCATCCACTCTCCGACTGGACTGACCGCCTGGAGAATCACATTACCACGAAAGAGATGTTGATTTGCTGCCTTGAGCCCCCGCACCCAAAAAAAAAAGATACGAACCACAACAATCAACAATAACAAAGTCTGAGGTCTTTGTTTGCTCCTCATCTCACCACGTTTAGGAGATAAAACTTTCTCTTTCCACCTGTTCATGTGTCACGCAGCCTTACAGAACTAACCACATCTGACAATACAAAATGTGTGCGTTAGGGAGACTTACCTGCCAGACACTCCACCAATGACAGGAGATATGTAAGTTTCCATAGCAACTCCATTTCAATGGTCTCCGGTCAATGCGCTCTCACATCCAATCACAGGTGTGTCGAGTTCCAATTCTGTCCTTCCCAGCACTTCTTCTGTCGCATGTGAAAGGAGAGAGAGGCAATTAGTTTCTCAGAAGCTCTAGTCACCATTGTGCCCCTTCTGCCTGCCAGGTACGATACAAAAGAAGACGCTCAACGAGTGACCGATCATACCTGATAAGATTTACGCGTTGAAAACGCTGTACAGTTCGGTGGCATGCAGCATTGAGCTAACCCGCAATTAAACTAAGATCTTACAAAAAGCTGCTGTTTGTTTGCTTCGGTGCATTCACCGTGGGAATAATGAGGATCATGACTGCGGAGAGGAACAGAGAGACTGACGAGACAAAAACAAAAAGAGCAGGTGGGATGCTTTTTTTTTTTTTTTTTTTTTTTGCTGACAGTATGGAGCGCAACTATTTCCAGCCCCGTGAAATAACTCTCTTCTGCAGGATTTAAGTGTAATTTGTCCCAGATTAGACCCAAAGTACATCAGATTATTACGTAGCGTGTTCTCTCCGTCGCCCCTAAAAGGATGCCGGATCCCGTGTAACACGAATAAAACAAATCAGCCTCAAACCCACTGATGCCAATGGTTGTTTTTGATAAACGCTTGCTTGTGATTGTTGATTGCCGAGTGCGACTACAAAGAGTAATTTAGCCATTAGCTCCTCTAGCGCATTGAACTGAGCGATGGCGTCGTTCTGTCTGACAGCTCACAATCACCCCACTGAAATATCTGCGGAAAGGAAAACCACATTCGCACGAAGTAAAGTCTATCAAGAGCCAAGTGTCAAACAAACAAAAAAAAAAACAGGGAAAACTGAAACATTACACTTTCATATTTTCTCAGTTATCTTTACGCCTCTTATCTTTGCACCACTGAGGAGCATAACGGAGCATACTGATTCTTCTGTGAATACATCAGCCATGTTCCTGACACATTCGCCTACACTTCTCTCCCTTCTTGGTGTACTAAGCCATTAACGGCAACACTTTACCCCATAAATCTCATTATCGAGATTGGGTTTAAGAGTGTCATCTTAGTTCCAACTTATCTTGCGGTTATTAGGATGCAAATGTCACGAGTAAATGTTGGCTTTTAATAATAAAACAGAGAGACGTCAAATCCATTTTTGGGCTCCTGGATATTTTTGGAGTGCACCTCCTTTCAGGGAATAATTGCAAGACATTCACTGAATAAATAATCCGGCATTTTTTGACATAGAAAGCATGGGAGTGCAAGAAAAGTTGTACCCAAATACTGTGAGCGTTTCTTAAAAACAACAACAAAATCAGCTGATCCTCGACTGGAGACACCTACGTTTGCAGTGTGTGTAAACCAGGTGTAGAAAACAGATAAAGTACTTGAAATGAATGAACTTGCAATACACGGTGATATTTTAAATGTCAATAGAAAAGGTGTATGCGCTCTTGTTAAAAGTCCAAGGAAGACGGATGGGATGTTGATCTAATGGTCCATCAAAACAAAAAAGAAAAACTCACAGTGAAAAAACAAAAGAAACGCCTGAGTCTGACAAGAACATTTTAAATGTAAAACGTTCATGTCAGTGTTCAAACTGAATTCACAACCATGTCCCTGTATGGCACACGTTACGGTGCCACCGCGTCACATGTTCCCGATGTGACCGCTGGACTTGAAAAAGAGCCGAGTCACAATTTTCAACTGATATTTGAATAAAATCTCAAACTATAATGTCGCACGCAACTTCCAGTAATGACTCGCTGGCGACAATTGACAAGTGAAAGAATTGTTTGCACAACTTCAATCAGCTGAATGATTCCGTCTGGCTCCAAAAGCACCATTAGCAAACACAAGGTGACTATTAAAACCACTGAGACGTGGCA
>JBBMJM010161517.1:9492-21783 GCA_037832705.1 Centriscus cristatus | reverse complement strand
TGTGTGTGTGTGTGTGTGTGTGTGTGCGCCTGTCGTCGTCGTCGTCGTCGTCCTTGAGGTATCTGCTGCATCCCTTTGCAGGTGTTATGAACACCAGCAGCCCTCAACCTGCACCTCAATATAAACCACTGAGCTGACCGATGGGTTTCCGCTCTCGGAATAGAACAGAAACCACAAACCCATTTGAAACATCAGCTTCTGGATATAGAAGTCGGTATGCTTTGCAAGCAGACATTTCCTGTCCTGAGGAGGGGGGTACTGGAGATGTTTGAGACATTTACTGTTATTCCAAGCAGTGGATCAGCAGATGTATTGGCTGGACTGTTATTATTTAACAAACAAGCCATAAATAACTTGCTCAAGTGGACTGACACTGGCCCTGCTGATGTGTCAGGTCCTTTATAGGGCATGGGGCTAAGGTAAACACTAAACCCTGTCTTTGGATGGTCAACAAAGAAAGACCCCCGGTGACAAACAGTATAAGCAAATAACAGTCCGTCATTTGAGCCTCTGAAATGACCAGATTACATCCCTGTCAGCTGTGCTCTTACAGTCACAGCTGGCAGCTTCGACAAAACCGGTGAGATCGCAAATCACTACTGACAGTAGGAAATCAACTAGATACGGGGGGAAGGGGGTATTATTCACTGATTACTGCCTGGCACAGTTTAACGGACTGCATAGATCCATAGATCCTTTACACAAAAGAGCATTCTGGTCTCTGTAATTGGAGGACAGCAGTTCTTTGGTATTGATATTATTTATAGCGTCTGAATAATATTTAACCCGGTAACATTGTTGTTTTCTAGTGCAATTGAAAATGGGGGGAAAAAACCATCCAGCGACGTTTTGTTTCAATAGTTATATTGTCTCCGCCCCAGATAATAGTCTGGGACCGTTAGTGGAAGTGGCGGCGGCGGCGGCGGCGGCGGCAGCAGCAGCAGCTAACCCACCGGACACTTGGTTCGGTGACTTCCGTTGTCAACAGTCATGACAAATAGCCAAAATAAAGGGATTCAAATGGGTTTAAAAGGCAGCAGCACTCACCATGTAGAGCGTGAAGGGGAAACATAGCAGAAACAGCCAGATGTACAGATGTAACGCGTTGACGAACGTATTCTGATCGGGGTCGTAGTACCATCCGCCTGTGATTGAAGCCCAGACCCCCTGCCTCAGGATCTGGAGCGTCTGCGACCCCATGTTCTTTTCTCCCCTCCGAGTCCGAGAGGAACCGACCAACGGAACAACCGGGGTGACACGCTGGCTAGTCGTCGCTGAACATGACAAACAGCAGCGTGTTTCCAGCCACTGGCCCGAAAGCCCCCTCTGCAGCCATCTTCTCCGCTGCTAGCCAGCCAGCTGGGGCACTGCTCTCGGTCCTCCACTGAGGAGACTCCTATCCCACCACGCCCTGCGAGCCACTTCTTCTTCGTGGCATCATATAAAGTAGCACCAGCATTAACCTACTAATACCGCTGCGTGGTTTCATCTCACACATGGTGGACACTAATATTGTCATAGTGACAATGCCTGTTTGACTTTGACGCCACGCAGGGACAGAATTTCACGACATTAAATCTTAATAAATGTGAAGCTCGGGAGCCAATGTGAGCGGATGGTGACACCTGGTGATGGAAGACATCACTGCTTTACAGCCAAGAGCGAGGACTGTTGTCAGATACAGAGGAAACTGTACTACGAATCAACACTAAAACTTAAAATAAAGACCAATACGATTTTTAGAAAAACAAATCCTTTATGTCCAGTTCCATTGATCATATTCTGTACTATTTGATAAATACCAGTCCTAGTTAAATCAGTGGTCTGCATTTCCCCCTGTAATATATTGTATGTTATGTCCGTGAATGTTCTCAGACATCACATATTACAATTTCATTTGTTTGACGATAAATGAGAACGATGAGGAAGACAAAACAATGCCCTGCCAAAGTATGTTCTTTTTATTATTTTTCTACGACCTTTGTAATCTAATATCTTGGTCTATTAGCAACTCTGTCTCTTAAATTTCCCACATGTTGCTCTATCATTGTGAAACACTTGAACATCCTGACATTGGCTGATACCCTTACTGCACAAAACAAAACAGCAAAGCAGAGAATTCCTTTCAACGATTAAAGTGTGAGTAATCAAAGCGGGGAGATGAGGTGAGATGACACATGATGATACATCTTCCTGTAAAAGCGGAGTAAGAATGGAACTGTCTTCTGATGTAGCTACACAAACAAACGCTGATGTCAGCAGTGAAGTGACACTGATGCTTATCTCAGCTTATTGCGTGACGCCTGCGGAAATCAAGTCTTTAACCTTCGTTGATCATACATCAAGTGCACAAAACCAAAGGTCTGGAACTGAGACATAACAGTAGTTTTTGCCCGTTCAGTCACATTGTTCTTGCAATCTTTAGAGGAAGAGCAATGCCCAATGTTTCCAATGTTTAATCATTCCCAGTTGCGTCCGTCAACCTGTTTGCTTCCCTGCTCCACCTCTTTATAGGTCAGGAGGAATGACGGTCACTGTAGCCTTGCTCGCTTCTCAGGAGGCGGTTTGCTTGGTGGGGCTGGGGCAGACGACTTTGTGGTTTGCTCCCTCTCTTCTTGTTTTACAGTTTCTGTGGGAGGTTCCGGCTCTTTTTTCACTTCAACTGCAATAGAAGATTGTTAAGAAACAGTAGAAGGAAAAATCTGTTGATGACTTCTCTGTATCGAAAAGCACTAATTGTAAGGCTCACGGTCATACCTGGAATGGGCTTCTCGCCAGGCTTAGGCTGAAATCACAGAGGGAAAAAAAATATTTAGACACATTCTACTATCCTCCGATTGTACAGTGCTCACTAACCAACTCATTTTAGGAAAGAAGATGCAAGACAATAGAACATGTACCTGGTAGAAGGTTGGTGGAAATTTTGACCTGAGGTCTAAAAGAAGTGTGTCCACACGGTGCCTCTGAAAAAGTGAACTTGGCTCCTCTTTCTTCTTTGTTTTAGGCTTGGCCTTTTCTGTATGTATACAGACAAATCAGTATCACATATTTCATGAGTGTGATACTACTGTTTTACCTTTGGCAAATGTAATTTTCCAGTTTTGAATAATGCAATAACCTCTGTGTGATTAGTGATGTTAAAACTAATAATATAGTAATAATAAGTAATAATATATATAGTAATAAGTAAGTAATAATATCCATGTAATTATTAATATTATAACTATTCAGCTGTTGAAATTAGGAGCCATGACACAAACCTCTCTCCTCCTGGTCCTTGAAGTGCCACCAGTATCCTTTGGATGGATGGTAACGACAATATGACATGGCTTCATCGAATGCTGACTGGATTCCATGGACAGCAGAGAGCTTAAAAAAAGACGAGCGTGAAGGAACATGTGACTCACTGTGTCTAAAGATCAAGTCCAAAAAATATCAATTTAAATTCTCACCGCTCTGGAGCTAATAACTGTTCCAAGGTCAGGCGCTTGATACACCACTCCTATTATTATGTAGTAGTCTGCCAACGGAATCACTGCAGGGTGGGAAAATAACATTACAAAAGAATGGAGTTATTACAGAGTTCTTTAATTGATATTCAACAATTCAACTTTCTAGTCTCTATTAGGGCAGGCTGATACTCAATATCATGATGATCATACTTAACATTTTGAGCTTGGTACATGGCATGGCACATACACAAAGTAAAGGGCATCGTAACATATTCCAGTTGGAATTCTTTTCATTCCATTACTTTCATTAGCGAAACATATATGCTGGTCCTTTAAAAAAAACTTCATTGAAACTGAAAGTCCCTTTTTATGAATAAATATGTGTTTTGAATGGTTGTTTGAGTAAGTCGTAGGTGACACTGCTCACCTTGTGTCGGTGACTGCCTCTGTTGTTTGCGGATTATATAGAGAATTGGTTCCTGTGCGTAAAGAAGAATGTACTCCACTCCCACCATCTGACTGAAAATAAAGATAAATATGTTAATGATAACATTTCACATTGGTAAATCTAAACAAATATGCAATAGTGTACTGATACGTGACATGCAACACTTTCAGTCATTCATTCATTTATTCATTCATTCATCTTCTTCCGCTTATTCCGCTAACGGGTCAAGGGCCATGCTGGATCCGATCCCAGCTGTCAACAGGCGAACAGCAGGGTACGCCCTGGAAGAGTCACCAGCTCGTCGCAGGGCCACGTGAAGGACCGACAACCATTCACACTCACGAGCAATTTAGAGTGACCAATTATCCACAGCATGCTTTTGGAGGTGGGAGGAAGCCGGAGTACCAAGAGCGAACCCACGCAGACATGGTGGGAGCATGCCAACTCCACATAGAAAGAACCTGGGACCTTCTTGCTATGAGGCAACAGTGCTACCCACCAGACCACTGTGTCACCCACATGCAACATCCTCTTAACTAACATGTGTAATTTGTTAGTTCAAATGAATTACATATTGGCATTGCACTAAAAACACATATATGGACTTACTTTAGATGCTCCAGAGTAAGTCGCTGCATCTTCACTACCTCATTATTACAGGTGCGGTCATAAAAAGGGTTGCTTCTCTCAGAGAAATAGTCCAGTACATTACCAGGGTTTAGAATAGGCACCCAGCCACTGTCCACCCAGGATATGCCAAGCAGGTTGTCTATGAAATAAAAAAAGAGGGATACACTTCGTTTGAGACAGGTAAATTTGAATGCATATATTGATTATAGAGCTTTAAGCAGATGCTCCTACACTACCGTGTATATATATTGATTGATGCTACACTGTTATAGCAAATAGTTCTCAATTTACACATAAGCCATCAGGGCCTCTGACCTCCATTGAAATTTCTAATTATACCGATACACAAAAACGAAGATAGTTATCGTTCACTTAACGTTGAGACAGGATTACCTTTGACCTACAATAACAGTCCAAATATTTACTTATTTTGGATAACTACGTGGGATTTCGTACGTTTTATATTTGGGTGTGACATAAACGCAATTTGCTTGACAGACATGAGCCTATCCCGAACAAAACGTTGACGCTAACTGCTAAGGTTAGCTTCAGCTGATAGCTGCGAAAGATAAACCAGAAACCAGGACGCCCAGCAGTTTTATCTTATATCACGAAATCAAATATAAATGATATTATTTTCATCACAGCTAACGATTCTACGAAACTACATTTTGAAAACTCTCGATTAAAGAGCGGTTTGACTACCTCTGAAATCCACCGACGCCATGGTGTAAACAAATGGTCTCGTTATGATGACGTAGCACTACGAGCGGACACATATTGATGACGTAGGAATGTTGCACGCAATACCAGTCGAAATGTGGAAACACATTTTAAAGACAAAGTAATATTGAAGAGAATGAGTTATTATGATGTCGTTATTTCATTGAGAAGTGTTTCTTTTCTTGTCATGTCATCTCACTGGCCTTCACAAACATACACAACAACGTGTACAAGTTGTTGTAAGCTCAACTTATTTTTATTTTTAAAATCTCTGTACTATATTTAATGCAAGTGAATCGTATTAGACACCGTGTTTGGCGTTCCATGACAACAACCACACGCTACAGTTTTCCTGACTAATTAAAGGCAACCGAAATTAACGGTACGGTTTCAACAACCGGTCATATTTTATAGCTGTCAAGGTCTTTTTCATTTGTGGTCAGCAACATTTGCTGAGCTCCAGAGACACACCCAGCTGACAGCTGAGCTCTGGGAGGGTGACAGGACAGATGGTTCAGCCCTGTGAAGAGACATGTCTTGAGAACATGGCATTTCACATGAGAAGCTCCATCAGGACAAAAGAGATGGCTTTATTGATTACAGACATACACGCACGCACGCACACTCGCGCACACATACACACGCACGCACGCACACGCACACACCCACACCTACGATGGTCTAACCTCCGGTTTGAATGACATCATAGCCTGTTGTCAGGAACTGCAGCTGGCGTCCAATGCAAAAAGGAGCAGTCAGGAAGAGAGGCAGACAAGAGGGGACAAGCAGGAGGATCTTTATCTGAGATGACTGACTGCATTCCTTCAATCTGAGAGCAGGAAAGAATGAACAGGCCTGTTCAAGAGGACGGAGGGTGTTTATCCTCCCTGGATGATCGTAAGCAGCAATGTGGCGAAACGATTTGTGTCGATCGCACGGGAAAAGATCCATTACTTGAAGGGAAAGAAGAAAAAAAAAACATGAACGTGTGATAAATATTTTTTAAAAAAAACGTTAATCAAAAGTGAACCCACTGTTCTTCCAAATCAATCTTCATCACAAAAGACTTTCACAGGGAAGTTATTTATTTGAAGAATACAGATGGGCATATTCTTATCTTCAATCACATTTTATTGATGATGCTCAAAACCACAAATTCCTATGTGTTTTTGTTTGATGCGACAAACTCGTAGAGACCTCACTAAAAGGACTGGCCCACACAAACCATCGATACATCAGACCATCCTTTTTATTTTTACAGTATGTAGATTATAAGGAAAATATTTTAATACACACTGCACTGTACTATCAACGAAGACCAGCTCTGCTCGTACACGTGACCATTCGTCCTCTCATACAAATATGATAATGAGATTATCTGCATAAATCGATCCTGTCCTGCTGGAGGACCCTGAATGGCCCCCGGGCCGTGTATTTAACAACCAATCGGCGCGTCGACAGAGAAAATTACGCGTCGAGCGGAGGAGCGCGCATCGCGCTGGGTTGCGCTGGACAAGACGACGTATCTGCGACGCTGGTGACAGGAGAGAACACGCAACGGCGGCCGACAGGATGCAGTGAGGACGCCTACACCCGCACACAAATTCACACAGCGAGCGAGGACGGATAATGTCGAAAATGAACGTGATCCAGGCTGGACACGACGGCAGCTGCAGGGTGGAGGGAGGCAGAGGGAGCCTCACCGACAACGGCGGCGGATCCCCGAAGCACCACCATCACCACCACCAACAGCAGCAGCAGCAGCAGCAGCAGCAGCAGCCTCCCAGCGGCAGCAGCCGGACCAAAGATGCCAGATACCAGCAGCAGAGGCATCATGGTGGATCGATGCTGAAACAGCCCTCCTACAACGAACCAGCTGACGTCGTGAGACGGGCGCTGGACTTCAAGTGCCAGGGCACCCAGTGCTACAAGGATAAGAAGTACCGAGAGGCCATCGGTAAGTACCACCGCGCTCTGCTGGAGATCAAGGGGCTGTGCAGGGTGCTGGGGGACCCGGACGTCACCTCCAAATCCCCCGCGTCCCTGCTGCCCACCATCAGCAAGTCGAGCACGCTGACAGAGGAGCAGAAGGGGGCCATGGAGAACGCAGAGCTGGAGTGTTACAACAGCTTGGCCGGTGAGCGCTCACACATTTCACACACCTTCACATACTCTGTCTCATTATCTGCTCTGGTTCTGGGAATACTCCACAGCTCATGAATGATTCATAACAGCATGACTCATTCCCAGGCTTACCCCATCAGTCACCCCACTTTCTATTACACTATACTTTGTATTGATTATTCACTCATATTTGTTAGTTTGTGAAGTGAAGTGAAACGACTCAGTGCCTCCTCGTCCATTCCAGCTTGTCTTTTGCAAATGGAGTTGGTGAACTATGAGCGAGTGAAGGAGTACTGCCTGAAAGTGCTACACAAGGAAGGAAAGAATTTCAAAGCCCTGTACCGGTCCGGCGTGGCCTATTACCACCTGGGAGATTTCCAGAAGGCGCTGCACTACCTGAAGGAGTCACACAAACAGGAGCCATCAGGTGAGGCCTGAGCTCCATGAGCTGTCCAGCACGTTCCTGCCTCCCTCCTTCCTTCATGTCTCCTGACACAGGCTGCGTGGAATCATGAAACAAATAGTCAGAAATAAGCCTATTGACATGTTGTTTTTCACGATACCAGGATGTCACATCAAGGAAAATGAAAAATCAGGACAAATATGATAGACTATCTTCAGGGTATAGAAATATAAAGTAATTATGTGTCTGATGTAAAAAAAAAAAAAAAAAAAGAAAACTGGATTAATTTTAAGAATAAGGATCAGTAAGTAAACGTAAAATCCTGATTCAGCCACATGGAGTCGGGAAACGTATTCCTTCATTATGTAAATACAGACTGAGCACCTGCACGGAGGTGTCACTAGTCCAAAGCACTTGTGACGGCTGTTTCTAGAAAATACTCCTTCAGTGATGAATCATTAATTAGAACCGACATGTAGGAATTTTCAAAATCCTCCATTTTTTGGTCCGAATTCTCCAGATGTGCACCGCTAATATTTCCCAGGTCCCTGAAGTTCAGTCTTTACTGGGAGTGCTGATGTCACGATGGGAAATCATCTGTAACTGAAGTGTTAGTGGGGTTCGTTCAAATGCACGCAGGAAGCAGACATGCTTCACATATCCATTTGAGTTCAGTTTAAGTGGAAGACTTATGAGCAGTTTTCATGCATCATTTCCTTTTAGAACAGGAAATAAATCTGCCTTTTCCTGTCTTTGTTTTTCAGACACCAATGTCATCCGCTACATCCAGCTGACAGAGATGAAGATTCGCCGGAATGCCCAAAGGGAAAAGAAAGAGGCGACATAAGCACTTGCTCTCTGTTGGCCCCCCCCCCCCCCCCCCATCATAAAATTCTGCCTACTGTTTGCCACCCAGACCTTACCGACCACAAACCCAGGATGTTGATGTGCATTTTTCTTTGTCTGCGTTTCACCTCGCGCCGCATTTTACACTTACGTGATTGAACTCTACCGCTCTGTGCTCGAAGCATTTTACAAAAAACAAAAAAACAAAAACCCAGTTCTCCACCAACTCGCCCATCCGTCTCGTTAAAATCCACCCAGTTGGAAACTCGATGCACTGCCAGTCGAAACATTGCACACACAGGCCAACACTTGTGAAAGAGACAGGAGCAACAAGGTCCATGAGTGAATCGAGCATGTCTGCAGGGAGGTGTGACTGTAAACTAGCACCTGCCCGCGCACAAGATGTCTTTGGAACACGTGAACGTGTAACAGCAGCCTACACTTACTTTGCTTTCAAAAGTACTGCGAGAGCGTGTCTGTACTCTTGACTATCTCTGAACAAACGGTGCTTTACACTAAGTTGTCTCCAACCCGTAAACGTTGGACGTTTAAAAGCACATGGCTGCTGATTTTCAGTGTGAATTGAAGAGGCTTGTCATGAAATGTAAATAGGCTAATTTATAGATATCACAAGAAACTATAGCAGATCTATTTCTGTCTTATTGGTTCATGCCAAAACAAAGCACTTCGTTCACAGCATTTACTGTATCAACAAATACTGTATGTTCAAGTTGACTGTATAGGTATGCGTGTAATAAATGTGTGTGTTGATTGGTGTCATTGTTTAGCTGTGGTGCAGCCGTGGGCTTCTTTCTATTTTCCACGTTAATATAGGGAGAAATGCTGATGAAAGCACAAAAAAATATAACTAAAAATTACGTTTTACCATTTCATCCCGGTGGGCTGCGGTCATCAAAATGTGCCGAGTCGGCAGGGCTGATCATCTAGAAGAGTAAACAATGAGGCATGAGGCAGAAAAACACAATGGTAATAATACATAGAGGTATGAAAGTGTTACTGAGCAGTCAACTAGCGGACGTCTTTAACATTTGAGGGCGGCAGAAGACTGGACCCACATTCCCTATCAATTCAGAAGAATAAAAAAATAAAAAGAATGACGAGCTGCTCGGTTTGTTTACTATGACTTTACTCAAATCAGCGTGTTCCAGTGCAAATACAAACCAGTCAGTATCAGAACTTACAGATCAGCTTATTTGTGGTGGCGCTTGAACCAGATTAACGACACATGGGCACCTACGACTGCCACCGGTCGTTACAATTCTGTCTGTACATTGAGCGTCCTCAGAGATTCACATTTTCATGAGCCCCAGGTCACACTAAAGCGAAAGCAGACCAGTGGCTGCAGTACTTCAGCCCGAGAAGCCACATCTGAGTATGAACAAAGAGAAACAGGATGTAATTTATTTGCAAATAACTGCGAGTGCCTTCATTTTTCTTCCAACTCGAGAGGTGTAAACCACAGGCTGTGCTTCCCCATTAATACTGACACCTGCAACCTTCACCAAGGAAAACAAATGGAGCTGCCCCAAAATCGAGTAAGTCCTCCCTTGGCTCGCGCCACATCCCTCCAACATATTCAGTGAAAATAGCCTGGTAGGTTCAGTGTAATCCAGCTACAAAACGAGCCAAGCAGCGTCGTAAACCTCCTTAGCTGAGGTAGTAGTCCGTTATTTGCTACTGTCAGTAACATATCTGCAAGTAATTATTATCATGGAGAAGTGCAGCAAAGAGGATATTTTTTAGGGCAAATACACTCAACACTGTGAAAAAAACCAAACATTTTTGCACGTTGGCTTTGGTGGAGGTTTGCACGCTCCATGTTTACTCTTTCTTCTTGAAGTCCAAAGAGTCAGACATTTACCGAGGGTCTCGAAACAGTGCACTGAAGCCAAAGCACCTCGTGGCTGAAACAGACGTGGACAGAAATACATGACTGCATCCGCTTCAAGCAGTAAACTGCAGTACAGTGTCAAAAACAAGGCCAATGCAAGAAATTAAAAATATACAATCAGATAAATCACATGACGAGTAAATCGTACAATCCAGAAATTCAACATGCCACCAGGGCCTGCGTCACATTTGCCATTCAACACTCGTGCACTTGCATAAGGTAAAACACATCCCACTTATCATCAGACAGCGACTTAAGAGACTCAAAATTCATTTTCAGTTGAAAGAAATTTTTGGAGAAATGTTTGTCCCCTGGTGGATCCAGACAAAAATTCTTCAGAACTCAAGACGATGTCGAACAACTGACACTGAAGACCGACGGCTGCTAATGCAACGACACACAAGACATGTGCTCGGGTGACATGTCTCCGCATTGACGACAGATGCACGGAGGAATGAGACATACATGGATCAAGTACTTTTACAAATAATCAATGTCAGCGTGTAAATCAACAAACCAAGAGGATTTACATTCACGATGCTTTCCAAAGTACACTTCATCAAACGCACAATCCTCAGCTCAGGCCCCTCACCCCGCGAAGTGATTTCTTCCCCGTGAGACGTACACCTCAGGAAGTAAGATGACATTCGGTGTTAGCGGCAGTCAGTGTTCTCTGGTCATGTGACCGATGTAATCACAGGTTCCGTCAGGAATTGATCTGTCTGAAGTCAAATGTAGCGTGATGAACATTTTCAAAGTATTTGATCGGCTACGAGATTTCGTTCCCGAACATCAGATGCATCCCTCATAGTGTTTCCTGCCGGTTTAGAAGCCAATTGGTGGTGGTGGGGGGGTGGGAGGGGGGTGTACGCCGTAAATGAATCATTGCAGAGGTCAGAGAGGTAAAGTACCAGAGTCAGTGAAACAAAGTCTTTGTGATATATGTGGCGATGGAGATAATGAAAGATTTCCATCATGTACCAACAGAGGCATAAAACAGCATGAATGGACCCCCCCTCAGATACCGCCCCCTCTCCCCCGTATGGGACGAAGCTAGGACCAGAATCCTGGTCTGTAGCGGTACGGTGAGTCTTTGGGAAAGCTGATGTCTGGTCTGCATAGTGGCACGGTTCCGTCCCGGCACTGTCCCTCGTCCAGCTGATCCAACAGGTTTCCGTTCCTGTGGGGGGTGTAAGGTGTCGGGGGCTCCATGGGAGTGGGCAGCAGGGATGGATCTCTCCCAAACTCCACTGTGGGAGGAGTCTCTGTGCTGGAGGTGTGAGCAGGGGACTCACCGTTCCCTGGGGGCTGTCCGTTTCCCCTGGGCCTCGCCTCGGCCCAGAACACGTCACAGCGTGCCCGTGGCGAGGGCCGAGGACGAGCGACAAAGTCCAGGGTTTTGGGGCGTTCAGGTGCACAACGACGACGGGGAGTTGGGGGAAACACTAGGTTTGGATCAGGGAGGCGAGGGACCTGGAAACCGTCTTCTTTTAAACCTCTAAAGCCTCCTGCTGAAGTAGACAGAGAGGGAGCAGCAGATAGATGAGTTAATTTCACACACAACAAAAAAGGGTCTCAGGATGATGAAGCCTTTAACACCGAAGGTATCCTTGTGCTACATTTGCAAAAAAATGTCAAATGAAAACGTCAAACGGCTCCGGAGAGCTGAGAAGTTGCTTGGTGTGAAGAAGGAGCAAGGAGAAAGAGAAAACACATTTCAAGTTGCTGTCATTACGGTAATGACACACCAGCT
>JBBMJM010161475.1:0-10002 GCA_037832705.1 Centriscus cristatus | reverse complement strand
TGTCTGTCTTCCATGTGGCCCTGCGATGAGCTGGTGACTTGTCCAGAGTGTACCCCGCCTTTCGCCCCCGTTGAACGCTGGGATCGGCTCCAGCACACCCGTGAAACGGAATAAGCGGCAGATGATGAATGAATGAATCTGTTGGAGACTGTTAGTTGGACACATCTAGCTGAGTGACGCGCCGTGTCCTGCAGGGGTCCTGGGAGTGGCTAACCCTTTTAGCCTTTTTCTATCTACAAAGGGTTAGTTTGGAGCGCAACTGATGGGACTTATGTACAGTATGTTGTGCAAAAACACAGAGGTGATCATGGACTTTCGGTGTAAATTCTGATGCTGTAAAAACTGACCTTCTGACCAGCCCTTCAAACCACATGATTCACATCATTTAAGAATTCCCAACTTTTATGTGCACATTCAGGTCACAGAGTGTAATGGTATATTAAAGCAGCAATATCAAGGAGATACATTTTCCCATATATGCACAGTGTGAAAGTCAAGTTTTTTATATAGGTAAGGTTAGGTTGTGTAGCGACCTGTTAACTTTGGGTGTGTCAAGGACAGGAGCGGCCCAGTTACGCTCTGAATGAAAAGGGTTGCTGACTTCCGCTCAGAGTGAACTGCTTGGAGCAGGAGTAGTTTTCTACTATGTTCAGTTTGAGTCAAACCCTATTATGATGTCATCATCCTGGGCAACAGGATATATCATCCTGCCCAGTCGCTGCTTCCCCCCAAAAAATGGTTACAATGGTGCTCCAGTATCACCATTGTCGCCCTCTGCTGGTCATTTGAAACAAAGTAGGTTCAGTGCTTCGAAACCCTCATCCTCTTAATTTATACAATCTTTTGAAGTTAGGAGGTATTAAAGCCAGAAGTGAGAACGAGTATCGTTATAGCTGAGGAGACAAAACGATGTATGGCAGTTATATGGTGAATATGTTTAGACTTCTCCTTTAACTCAACACCCCATAAAAAAACATTCACAGCTGTGTCGGCGGTTGCTCGTCACGTGACTTTCGAGTTTCTTTAAAAACGTCCGTCACGTGATCCTGATGTCAGCGTTTGCGCCTTTTGCCGATGACAGAGTCTTTTTAACCGAACAACACTCGTTTTAAACGGAGACGCCAGTGCGTTTCGTGACGAAGACGTCCGCCTGTCTTCCCTTCCTCAGTGCGTTCGACCTGTTTTCTCCGAGCTGTTAGCTACGTGCTAACCTTAGCATTGCATTTCTAGCTGCGCGCCGAGTGTTTTTGTTCCTGTGATTTTTTTCCCCCCCACCGAGCCGAGAGAAACTGGGAAAAACATGACGCAGATGAGCGTTGGCCAGTCTTGGTGGGCGAATGCGGCGTTGTTTTTGATTTTAGGTATGTGTTGCTTTCGTACGTTTGCTAAATGATGACGACAAACCGTTTGGAACTGAGAAGGTCACTGATACTAACGAGCTGTTAGCCATCACGTCTCCGCTGAGGTTCGCTAACATGGCTGTTGATGTTGCGCAAGTGTGTGGAAATTGATGTTTAGAGGTTTTGTCTTAAAGAATTCTGAAATATATTATTTGAATCTTGCTTTGCTAATGTAACTGAACATCAAACGTGCGCTGTTGCCGTCCCTGAGTTCGTCAAACCCCCGTCATAGTTCATGGTCATTTTTACACAGGATCTGTCAATATAACCATGTTACCGTGATCATCTTTCATTCCCATCAGCACATAGTCCCTGAAAGTTCTTTGGACAGAGACTAGAACACAAATATATCCTAAAAAACAGTATTCCATTGGAAATGTAGACACAAATGTGGAAAAAAAGTGGACACGTCTATCACTGCAATGTTGGCGTTTCTCTTTGGGTATTTGATTATTTTATTTCAGGAACCAAATCTGTCACAGGAACTTTCCTTGCACAGTTTACATGAGAATTTGAGTCCAGTTCAAACATACTTTTGAGTAACAAACTATTCAGTAAGCTACCAGTTGAAATATATGTTTAATGCTGAAATGAGAGAGAAGAATGTATTGATGCTGCTGCTCTGACTCTTTTGTCCTTCTGGTTAATTTAGTATTATTGATAATTTATTTGATAATTCATTGCAGCTGGCGCCCTGCATCAGTGTTTTGCTACTGTTGCCCCGCCAACTACTGACCCACCACACACGGAGCCCGACAGACCATTAAAGGGAACTTACAAGGTCTTCAACAGAAATGGAAGCGTCTGTTTGCTGGCAAACATGGGCCTCCAGCTGAACATCACCTTCAGCTCCACCTCCATGAATAAGGTGCTTAAATCCAAACACTCGTCTTTTGTCAAACTATAGACACGTCTCAATTATTACTAAATGGAACCATGTCATGTGCAGACAGTGCAGGATGTCGTGAACCTTCAGCCCAATGACACAAAGAGCTCTGGATCATGTGACGTTGACAGCGCCGTCCTGCAGCTCTCAACAGATGCTGTTAAAACCAACCTCACCTTTGTCTTCACTCTGGTTAGTCCGTGTTTCCATTATTGATTTATGTCTTTGCCAGGCTTTGTTGTCATGCTGTAATTCTGAAACATACCACTAGATGGCAGCTGCAGTCTACCACCTTTTCAGTGGCCTTTATACAGTACTCCTGATTTTTCCTCCTCCAGAATACTACGTCCCACAAATACCACTTGAGTGAAGCAAATCTGTCAGCAGTCTGGCCAGACATGAAAAGTGAGTTTTTGTTTTGTGTGTTTCTTGGGGGGGCGGGGGGGTGGTGGTATCAAAGTATCCAGCCTTATCCAAGTACCAGACTGTGAATCAAAAGATATTTATGTATATGTTTGCTGTCACATGCTGTCAGGTAGTCCTAGTTAGGTAGTTCCTACTTGTCAAAGAGCAAGATTATCATCAGTCATCAAAATTAACTTCTTACAAGAGGAGAAAGAACTTTTCCAATGACTCTTCTCAAAATGGCGTTTTAATTTATGCCAAGAGATAAGTCAACTCAATTTGCTCATTTCTCATCTTTACTTTACTTCGTTTGGTCATCGGTTGCTGCAAACCTGTCTTTTCCTTCCACATTCTGCCCCCCCTCAGAGCCCTTTGCTGTCCATAATGACACTCTGGACTACTTGAGAGGCACCCTGGGGTACTCGTACATGTGTCGGGAGGAGCAGACTCTGGATGTAGCCCCAGATTTGGCCATCAACACCTTCCAGGTGCAGGTGCAGCCGTTTGGCCTCAGCGGCGATCAGTTTGCTGCAGGTAAACTGATGACATTTGATTCTGTCAAATTGAACCTTTCCCTGCATTCACTCGTGTTCCGCCCCTCAGCGGAGGAGTGCCAGCTGGACGAGGACGACATGCTGATCCCCATCATCGTCGGAGCAGCTTTAGCTGCTCTTGTCCTCATCGTGCTCTTGGCCTACTTCATCGGCAGGAAGAGGAGCCATGCTGGCTATCAAAGCATCTGAGGTGGGGTGTTGGTCAGAAGTTTCCTGGGGCCTGAACTCACTCTCCTGCCCTTTGCAATTAACCACTGTTACACAAGATGTACCTCCTCGCCTCCTCTAGTCTCCCCGGCTCTCTGTGTGCTTTGCCTCTGCCCTCACTGACACTAGTCTTCATCACTACCTGCTTTGGGTCGGAGGGTGACATGTGCTTTCTGAATCAAACTGCTTGAACATTGAGGGGGGAAAAAGGGACTCGTTGGGTGATTGTGATGAATCTTTGTGAAGTATCAGCAGCTTTGAGAGTCATCAAAACAGTGTTTGACAATTTCTGATTTCTGTAAAGGAAACTGGAGGGAATCCTGTGTTTTTGGGTGTCTGTCTTAGAGGTCTTAAGGAGCTTTTGTTACAAAGGGGAAATGCGTGTGGAGCTGCAGATGGGAAAGATGGGCCACTTGCACATTTGCAGCATTGAGCTTAAGCACATTCTGTGTTCCTCGAGTCGCAGATGCATTCAGGACAATTCTCTGTCTTGTCCTTCAACTCCATTCTTGTATGTGTGATATCTCAGGAATGTCTGGAGGGAAATGGCCACTTTGACACAAATTGTTGCAGTTGGAGGATTAAGTCTGCTGTGACTTCACTAAATTCCTCCACGACTCTTGAATTAATCCTGTGATTATCTCAAAATGTCTCTCAGGGACAAAAGGTACATTTTCACATTTGTTACAATATTCAAGGTCTTTGACACATGTATTATGAAGGATGTCAACTGGAATTGAGGGGTCTGCTGACCGGTCTGTCCCGGTCTGAGATACTCAGCACATTCTGGAAGGAGATTGTAAACGCAATGTCATGTTTGCACTTTACTTATATCAATCGATAGGCATTGTGGGGAAATATGAAAGTCCGTGGATGTGATGATTTGTACATGTACCTCCAAACAATAACAACTGAAGACAGCTGAACCTCCAGAGCTCGGATGTCGGAGGAGGTGGACATGATAAATAAGACACAAGTTCTGTCTTGTTTCCCAAAATGCCAAACTAATCCTTTCCTCTGTTGGCTCCTGCAGTTACAGTGTACACACACACACGTACGTATGTCTAGCTGCAGTACAGTTACCAACCACCGTGTGTAATGATGAAGTGACCGGAACGTTGTGGTCAGGGTTTGTCAGTGCCTTCCCTACTGAACTGGATGGGGTTACATTAAAGCCAGTCACTAAGGACAAAGGTCATTCACTAAAAGCTGCCATTTTTTTGGATTTGTGTCTCACGTCATGTACAGATCTGATTTACCACAAGTATGTATTGTTAAACAAAGCAGGAGAAGGTATTTGTTTTTTACCCCCCCCCCTCCTTAAGATAAATCTTATGTAGTTGTGTGGTTTTAATGGATTGTTTGAAATGTTTTCTAAATGCATCAATAAAAGGGAATGAACGAGGTCGTCGTTGCTCCGTTGACTTCAGTGGGATTGACTCAAAGGAGCTGCAACACACGTTTCATCATGATGTTCAGCGCGATCTGCGGTTGACCTGGTACTTTGTTAGAAGAGGTCTGGATTGGATTAAGACCCAATGACGACCTCTTCTCACCTTTCTCTGGCAGTTTGATCCAGTTATAATGAAGAAGACGGTATCGCCAAATTAAATCCAATTTTATTTTAGAACATAAAAAGCTTTGAGCTCTTTTCACTCCTTGACTGTGAAGAGTGAAGATTCAAAAGAGAATATAGACAAACGTCTTAAACACTATGTACAAAGTGTCAGATGGAATCAGTTTAAAATGGAAATAGCAGCAAAACAAACCTGAGGCAAAATGTTCAGAAAACGTCTAAAACAACCAGATGTGAGTGTGACATTTCTTGCTGACTGGATGTTTGTGGGTGTGATCTTCATGCTCGTTTAGCTTCCTCCTCCTCAATCTGTTGTCTGCATTTGTGTCGCAGTTTGTCAACTGTTACCATAGACAGACTTCCAGGTTCTGCAAAGATTTTCTGTGAAGAAAGTGAAAGAATGAACACTGAGTGGGTCGCTGTGAAGGACGTTTTCTTGAAGAAGCACATGTGTTTGTATAGTCCCGATTAAATCCTTAGCTATGACAGAAGAGGTGTTCCATCTGCTGCAATCCACGATCCAACGGTTCAGTGTAAACAGGGCAACGTGAACCCTTCTGTTTCACCTGCATGAAGGTGTGGCAGTCCAGGGTGAAGGCTCCACAGGTGATCTGTTTGAAGCACTCGCACACATCAGGCAAAGACCGAGCTCTCAGGATCTCACGCTGGTGATGAAGGACGAGGGTCAGAGCGACTCGGAAAAGAACCTTGGAGCCTTCGTAGAAAAGACAGTCCCAGACCCGCAGAACAGTCTGCGAGTTCAAAAGAACCAGACGGTTGTTGACAACTCCCCGAGTTTACTCACACAACTGTTCCTCACCTCAATGGGGAGAACATCGATGTAAAGGCAGATGAACCAGCGTGACACCACCAGAGTCCATATGCCAGGATACTGGTCCATGAGTTGGCCAACTGCAGGAGCTTTAACCTTCACCAGCTCCCCAAGAACCTCCTGGTCTGTCTTCAGCCCCATCATGGCCCTGCTGTAGTAGTCTACCAACACACAGTGTGTATGATGAGGTTTTTTTTGTGATGGTGTTGAATGTGTTCTTTGTGAATTAGTATTATACACATATGAACATTCATGAAATTGTTTTTGCAGGAATATTTTACTTGGACCTGGTCAAGAACTACATATTTCGTTCACTAATTAAACTTTTCTTTATTTTGGAAATGAGTAATGTGGTCTCACTAAAAGAACTACTAGAGATGAAATGTAGACTTGCCAAGTATTTCACGACATACCCTATAGAGTGTTAATGTCCTATGTGGAGTGCCTCAAGGCTCCATCTTTGGCCTGCTCATGTTTTTGTTTTTTCCATCCAGACTGCTGCATCAGCATATATACGTATTCATTCACTCATGTTCACGTACTTTTGAATCTGTTTCATACAAGTTGTTAATTAGCTTGTCTATAGAGGTGATGTGATTGTGGGCGTTTCGAAATGAGGATCCACCTGGGAGGATTGTGCCCAATAACGCATCCATGAGCCAGAAGGATTTCTCTTCGTCTTTGGTGATGATGATGATGTAGCCTGCGATGAAGTTCATGCCCTGCACCAAACACAGACGGTGATGAGCCAGCTGCCTTTATAAAAACAATGAGGCTGATCCCTAATGATGCCGTTTCTGTTGATTCTTGTAGAAATCGATTCCCAAACACAGCGGGAAGTGAAGAATGGTGGAAAGTGGAAGTTTGAGCGATGTCAGTTCATCCAAATCAGGTGTCTTTGTGGCTCGATATCATGGAAGGAAGCAGTTTTGTCTGTAGAATGGTTCCGTATGGACATAAAATCCAGGAATAACATGCATTTGACAGGAGCTGCTGCTGTCCAACCTGTCTCACCTGGCTACAGAAGTAAAAACTGTCTGGTGGTTCTTAAACTTCTGAGCATCCAACAGACAGGATGAGTGTGTTTTGTGTTTGTTTTGGAGCAACAAACATCCTCGAGGACACTTCCTACGCGGGACATCACCTGTGTGACCTGCTGGCCCCTGGGACATGTGATAATAATATTTAATGTGTGTTATTCAAAGCTTTGGCAGAATTTTTATTTTATTCTATTTGATTTGTTTTCTTACATAGTTTTCATTTTCCATGACATGTCATTTCATTTTGTGACAATAAACCATTTCTTATTTGGACCTGACCTGACAGTAGCCCACGGCCTTGTTGTGGTGTCCGTACGCCAGCAGCACGTTGTACAGAGCCCTCTGCAGGCCCGGCTCCGCTCTGCTCTGGAAGAAGACGTTGTCGGGGAAGGTCCTGTGCAGGTCTGACACAGAGAATCAGACTGTGGTGTCGACGTGTGTCGGTACCAGGTAGAATAAGTCGGGCACCTGTCGCACCTATGTGAATGGTTTCCTCCAGCTTGCTGTCGTGCTCCTTCGCCAGCAGAGAGTGGTAATACCCCGGGCTGTTGTCCAGGTGCTCCTGGGCGCCACTGGCTGCCATCCACACTCTGGTGCGGTGCTCGTTGGGCACACCTTTCCGCACATACCTCTTCACTTCCAAAACAACATTCCCCATGTTTTTAACCCGGGGACAAACAAACCGGTCGTTTCTGTGTGTACTCGGTTACCTGTCACGTCCTTCTTCACGTGAGGCCTCTCCTGAAGGAGCTTGGACCACCTCACAGACCTTCGGTTGAGGACAGACACATACTTGTTCATCATTTCCTTGTAGGATTGGAAATCTTGTTGCCTCTGGAAGCCGTAGGGGTCAATCCTGTTGGCAAACGCAGGTCATCAGTGAACGACACACACACACACACACACACTGAGGACAACACTGACAGCCGGCTCGGTTTTCCTCCCCACCCTTCTCTCTCAGCCCTATTCCCTGATGACAGACACTACAAGTCTCCACCAGGTCGTGTTTCTGTGGCTGGGAGATCAAATACCCTGGCTGTGTGACTGTAGTAAGTTTTAAATTTCCCTTCAAACGGGATCCGGAGCATATTTGGGGCTGTCGAATTTCATTTTTTATTCTTTTTATCACTCCAAGCACATATGACGATGTGGGAGAAGCTGTTGTAGATCAAACTAACGACTATTTTGTAAGAAGAGAGGAAACAAGAACACCGATGCCTGAGGCTTACCTGTCACTGCCGTTCTCATATGGAAGAGGATGAGAAACATGTCCGCTCATTTCCTGCTCCATCCTCCAACGTGCTTCAAATGAACGTCGTTCTCCTGCACAATGGAGGTTATTTCATCTTTGGAAAAAGACTCGCTCCCGTCCAGGTACATGACAAAGAGTTTCAAGTGTCTCACCTTACAGCATTTACATCAGTGAGGGAGGAGCTAGGTGAGAAACACCCACACCCACACCCACTTCCAGGTATTAGTTAAAACAACAAACAATTGGAGGAAGAGAAACCGCTTCCATTTGTCCAATAACAATGGCTGAGGGTGGTGATGGTGCAGTTAGAGTGGAAGTGACCAGATCAGCCCACAGGTTTGCATGTTTCTCTAGAAACGATTTTCAAAACCAACGACAATGAACAAGTCTGAATAATTTGTCCTTTTGTTATCAACAGAAGAGCTAAAAATGTGATTATGGAAAAGAAATCATGCTTTATTCATCTTTGTTGAAATGAACAACTATACGTATCCTACTTACATAAGTTTGGAACGACGTATTCTTACTGTGACGACCTTCGGTAACACTGGACAGATGCTTATTGAACAGAAACAGACAGAGAACAGACAGGTGTTTCTTCTTAAGGCTTTCCTTCTCGTTCCAATGCCGTCTTCAGTGTCACTGCTCATCCCGACCGGTGCCATGCAGTCTTCACCCCCCTCATTTCCCCTCAGATGACGCCGAACGTCTACGAGTGATATGATGTGTCCGAGGGGGTTCGATGGATTAATTAAAACAAGTATTTCCTTGGCGGGGAAGGAAATTTTGCAACCTAAGCGAGACATTTTATTTCAGATTCATGACTCTTGTACGGTACCAAACATGATAAATAAAAACATTTCCTTGACTTCACTGATAACGTACGTTTTCAACCCAGCGTGAGGTGACATAAAACGTGTTGTACATGCTTTCAACGACAAGCTCACAACTCGCCGACTTGACTGACCATTATTCCAGAAGCATACCATCTATGATATTCCATTAGACATCTTAGCATTTACTGTACATAAAGAAATCATCTTTAGCATTTATAAACTCAACATATTTATATTATTCTTCATATAGCTCTCTTTGTAAACTGTCCCAATAGATACAGTATGTACAGTAAAAACTGCAACAGTTTGTGGTGCTGGTGTGGTGAGCACTTTGTCCCAGATCTACGAGTAAACACGGGAGCTTTGCACAGTCACTCAGAGCTTCGTCGAAACAAAACGCAGCCAACTGGACGAATCTTAAAAACACAGCTCTTCCTCTTCCGTCCGTTTAAAGCGCACGCAGCCGGCGAGCCTCCGCTCGGCGCCGCGTCCAGCCCCGCGTGCAGCAGAGTGGAGCAGAGTGGAGTGGGCGTCCAGGATGCTGAGAATCCAGCGGAGGTGGATCTGGCGGTGTCCATAGAACGCCTCGGTCTCACAAGGATCGCTTTCACTCAGCTCCCCGAAAGGTGGTTTCCTGACACTCAGCTCCCCGAAAGGTGGTTTCCTGACAGTTTCGAGTGCTTCTGTTTCTTCTTTTTTTCCTCTTATGTCTACAATTTTTTCTTTTTGTACAAGTCTTAAAAAAACCTACGAAGTCACTGTAAAAGAAACAATGTCCGGGCTTCCCAGAGGTTGGGACTGGGTTTAGAGAGTTTTACGTTTCGATCCCGTTACAATTGGTCGAGCAAATTCCACAAAATCATCTATAAGGACCGGCCACGCCCCTGAGGAAGAAGGACAGGGTGAGTGTCAGTGTGTAAACGGGGAAGCAAATCAATGTGAAATTGGAGGAAAGTTTAGTCGACACTGACCTTCCTCGTCGTAGTTTGACATGTCGTCTGCAATCATGTTACC
>JBBMJM010161413.1:0-10005 GCA_037832705.1 Centriscus cristatus | reverse complement strand
TGTGTGTGTGTGTGTGTGTGTGTGTGTGTGTGTGTGTGTGTGTGTGTGTGTGTGTGTGTGTGCGCGTGTGTGTGTTTTGGGGTGTATGGGGCTACATGCATGGGGGCAGATGTGCCATTGTAGAAAGCCATGGCAGCCAGCCAACATTTTGGTGTTTGCTTCCTTCCTTTATTTACCGTGGCTACATTGAATGAAACATGTGTAAGACATCATCGTCCAATAGGCCCAGAAATGCCTGAATATTTTTCTAGCCCTCAAGGTTTCTGTGACAGCTTTATATACAGTCTGTCTGGCATGCACGGGGAGCTATCCAAACCATTCAGGAGTGTTGAGTCCCAGACACATTTGAAACCCAATTTGGCTGCACTGTGCTCTTCTAACTGTTTTATGCTTAACAAAACACATCCTGCATCATTTAACACATTTCTTTTTGATTTATTTTACATAAATGAGACGAGGTTCTGCTGTTGATGTACTGCATGCCCACGCTGACGTGAGTGAGTGAGGTGTAAAGGGGCGTCGATGGCGTTGTAATCGGTGTGTGTCAAGGAGAAAACCCGTTATTGCTTGTGACTTGAGGCCGCTGAAACTGATTTAGAAGTGATCATTCTCGAGACCGGCGACTTTGTGTGGTTTCCAGACTCATCCTGTCTCACTCACATTGGGCAAATATACGTGTTTTTCATAGAAAACAGATGACAAAACATATTAAATTTACACCTCCGTGCCCCCTATTCTACCCTCCAGAAAAGGGGAAATGATGCCAATGAGCCCTGCTATGATATCATAGCAAGACACAAGGGTATTAGATTTCATTTTTATTCTCTGGCTAATGATGCCACCTGCTGACTACATAAAATCAGGCTTGAGTGCCGGCGCTGCTTGAAGGAGCAGCATAGCACAGAACACCCCCCACCCACCCCCCACACCCCACACACGCATACACACCACCACCACGACACACGCACAAAAACGCAGATGTTTAAACAAGTTCTGAATATGTAATAGCAGTCAGAGCAGTGCCGTGTGATAGTGTTAACCCTTCCACATGTACCCACAAATCCCCAGATCTGAATTCCCAGCAGGCTGCAGCTTGTTTCAGAACATTTTCCGGGCAGTTCAGTGTTATCCGTTACTGAACGGCAGCCTCAGTTGAATGACAAAAGTGATTAGACGGATCCAGCACGGCCTGGCAGGGTGGAACGAGTGAGGTCAGACACACACATGGAACTTTGTACGGATGATGGCAGACGGCAAAAAGGGTGTGTGTGGTGTGTTTTCTGTTGTTTCACACCAATATCCCTGGAAAACAGACATGATGCATCACTGAACACATCCCCCCCCCCGCACATATTAACTAAGAATAAAACATCATTTGCACATTTTTGAAGCTATGTAAAGTAAAATACTCCCGCATCTGTTGATAGAAATGATCGGAATGACCTTTTGGCCGGAGTGCTGACATGGAGTCTTCTGTGCTGCTGAAAGCTCACACAAAGTCCCAGGTTTTGTGGGTGTCAGTGTCAATGTGAAGTGCAATATATTATGTTGATCGAGCGCCTAACAGGGTAGAGAGGGAGCGGTCCAGGAGGCTAATCCCAGACCAGCTTTGCCACCCCGGCCTTGGAAAAAGAAGAGAAGAAACCTTGCAGATGGCACGTCTGTTAACAGGGGCTTCACACATGAGGCCACTCTAATCCAGGTGATGGGAGCTCTGCACACTGGCTGTTCCTTCCATAAAACTGTCAGAGTTTGTTGATTTTATGCATGCGTGGCATCCGTTAACCAACAGATTTATCACTTTACATAAATGCTGTAAAGTGATCCGAGATGTTGACGGCATGGAATTGCACCCCCTCCCTTCCTCCCTTCTCCTCCTCTCCCCTCCCCTCCCCTCTCCCCTCTAAATGTCCTCGGTGGTTGTGTTGGTAAGGAGAGGTGGGGGCTTTTTAGGAGATGAGGAAGGCATATTTAAGCAGATCAGATGGAAACAGCTGAATGTGAACAGCATCACCTGAGAGGGATTACAGCGAGTCTTGACCTGAGCCCTAGCTCCAGTGTCAAGGAACAGAGCTCTGTCTTTTTTCTCCCAAGCCCCATCAGCCAAGCCTCGATAAGTCTCAGTCTGTGTGTGTGTGTGTGTGTGGGCTTAAACTGGTAGCTGGAAACCAGGGGCTGAAGTTGAGGGCTTGCAGAGCGCAGCGCAGGTTGAAGGCGAGCTAGGCCGGCAGGCTGAGCAAGCACAGACAGGGAGCGATTGGGCTTGTGACTCCCCAGATGAGAAACTGGTGGAGGCAAGGGTACATGGAAAGATTCTGACTCAGAGCACTCAGAATCCATCCTGCAGGTGCACGTACACTGTGTGCTAATCCAGACATCAAGTCCTGAACAGTCGCACACGTTCTTTTTAACAAGCGCACTATTCACCTCCACCAGCCGCCTCCTAACTCACTGACCAATCGGGTCTGTCTTCGGGATTATCGTAGCTGTTAAGGACAATGATTCACTTATGCACCGTATTGATAAATCACATTAGTCTGACCCAGCCTTCGAACTCTGTCGAAAGACTAGCTCCTTGTCTGACCTACTAACCCATGCATGTCGGTCCTGGCCTGTAGCACAGCTCCTGCTCCAAGTCACAGCGGTATCAGATGAAGCTGGTGAAAGGCTCCTCAGTACGCTCATGCCATGCTACACTGCTGAAAAACCCCAGCAGAGGAAAAAACATGCAGTGGCATGAACTTTCAGCGGGGGAGAGAGACAGAGAAAGATTCTTCCAGGCCCCATGACAAAATGTGATGATGTGTTTGTTCTCCTGCACACATCCATCCATCACACCGTAGTGTCGAAATATTCATTGTGTGTGTGAGTGTGTGTATGGTCGATTTCTGTGTTTTTGGTGTGTGTGTGTGTGTGTGTGTGTGTTGGAGGTGGGGTGGGGGGTGGGGGGGGTCAGTCCACCATATGCTGACAAAGCTAAATGTCAAACAGATGTTTTCATTCTACGCCACCCTTTGCCACGGCGTAAAAGTTAATTTTTCGGAAATGTGAAATAAAAATGAACTTATTATATAAAAATCTCAGTCCATATTTCCTCATGCTGATTGGAAACTCCCGAGAAGCACACAAAAGCTACAGTGTCCCTCCTGAGTGTAAGGGCGATTTAGCAAACCTCACCTATGCCCACTCTCTCCAGAGCATACTCCCCCGGAGCAATTACACCTTAATACGTTTCCTTATAAAGCTACTAAATACGACCAGCCAATTTGGTCCGAATCTCTCAAGTTTATTGGGCTGTAAAATTTCTAATGTGGGAATCATTGCAAAGTGCCACGCATAAAACAACAACACAAAAGGAGCATTTTTTGAAAAAGTGACTCATACGTGGGCTTCGCAGGTAGGAGAGCTGCCCAGAACCGGAGATGGAGCCCCTCAGGCTAAGACTGAAATGCACTTCCAGACTACTTACCTCTCGCATTACTAATACACACCTCTAAAAGAATTCAGGGAAGAGCTGTTCAGAGGTAATGATGTGGATACAATAGGTACCCATTGTGTTTTTTCCCCCAATGAATCTGATCATGGGGATTGTAAAAAAAAAAAAAAAAGTCCAATTTCCCCTTTGCTGTTTACAAAATAAAATGCTCACATCAGATTAATGCTGCAGTGAGACATTTGAGGAAATAAAAGAAAAGATGATCAATGGCACGTTGTGAGTGTGTGTGTGTGTGTGTGTGTGTGCCAGCCTCGTTCAATCGGAAAGTAAAATACTAAGTCACATCACAAGTATTCCAATTAAATGTATGCATATACATTTAATATAACAATATAACATAGACAACTAATGACACATGTATCACTATAGATGATATATAGATGATTTATACAGTGTTTATTTCCACATATTCACCTGAAGCCAAGAGCGTCTTGTATCAAATAATTTTATTTATAATTGAATTTTTCTAGACACCAAAGGGCACTTGATGGGTCAGGAGAAACAGCAAAGGGAGCGAATGGAGGGGCGAGAACACTCAAACACATTCCTCATACATGGACTGTCAACACCCGATACATAACCTGGCATTTTATTAGCTGCAAGACAAAGCCAACCCAAACAAATTTGTCGCATGCAAGGCAATTTGGTCGGCTGAGAATCTGATTTCCCACCTGTCTGTAATGTGCAGAGGAATCATGCGGATTTAGGTTTCCAAGAAATCTTGATGGGATATTTAGGATCTAATATTTCCGGAATAGGCCACACACAGTATCTTCTTTTGTTCACCATGCTCGGGTTCATCTGTGTGCATAGTGACTTTCTTTGCAGAAAACAAATCGATGTGCGCAAACACATGCACTAACTTTGTGGCTGCTGTCCTAACAACAGAAATAACAGACTCTGATCGCTAAACCCCATGCCCACCCCTTAACACTCGACAGATGGACAAAACTCATTTTTCTCCCCCATTACGGGTCCCCTAATTGTTCTTACATGCCACATCAAAATTAAGCTCGGCATGCAATGTCTTTTGTACGGAGAGCAAGTGAGCTCGTCAGATGCAATGGAGCGTCTCTCTGCAGAGAGCTCTTCCTTCATTTTTTGGCTCAAGTACGACCAAAGCCCCGTTGCCTACCATCTGATGCAGTGGTGCTCTGTTCCAGTTGTTTGATCATGAAGTAGTCTGAAAGATAAAGACAAATATGAGATGGGATATTACAGCCTCACTGGGTACACATGAGCCAGGCACTGTTACATCTTTGTTATGGATTTGGCTGCAGCTGAGGTTGATGCTGGTAACTGGGCACCGTTAGAATACATGAAGACCTGCCTGTGGAATTAAGTCTGGACTTGTTGGGACATGAGCTTTGGAGCGGGAAGGGTTTATACCGATTTCTGTTTTCCTGGGCATGAAGCTGTGTCAGACTGGCTTGTGCGTCTATCTCAGGGCCTTGTGGTGTGAGGAGGGGAAAGGCCTCATAGCCGCCTGCGGAGTGCAGAAGCACCCGGCATGTTTCTAATCAGGAACGAGCCTGGGAGTCATTACTTGGCCTTGATGCTGAGCTCATTGTCTCTCAGTGTGTGTGTGTGTGTGTGTGTGTGTGTGTGTGAGGGAAACGTAGCGTGCATGTCAGATGTAAAGAGGTCTTAGAGGGTCATCCGCTACAGATTTATGTGGTCAGAATAGAGGGAGCAGAGGGGAGGAAAGTGATGGGAAGAGGATGCACATATCAGCGGAGGAGTCATTGGCTGAGACGTGTATCTGTCTGTTATCAGCTCAAAAGCAATAGGCTTGTAGATCAATCATGTAATGGAAGCGAGCGTTCCCTACAATTTCCGTGCATGGCGTGTCCCGCCAGCATTGTTCAAGCTCACGCTTTAGTAAGTGTCACTCATCCCGATGTGTTCTGTGACTGCCTCTGAATCATGGGAGCACCTTTTCCCCTTCAGACAGCACATCTGTCAGCTAGCTGGCTAGCCAGGATGCTAGTAATCAGTTAACCATGTCCTGCCAACACTCAGCGCTTTCCTGTCCTACAGTTTGGTGAATATATTATGGGATGAACCCACACGCCCCAACCTGTACTTGTTACTCCCTTCTTGTTGCTGCAGTAATTCCCCCATTAGCTTCAACTTACCAGCCAAACACCAGCTGACCAGCTGTGAGACAAGGCGTTTCTTTTTCAGCGAATCTCTGCCGTTCAAACAGAGCGCACTGAAAAAACACTCTGTGTGAGCGAAACAGGGTTTGACGAAACAGCAGCATACAAAGTCAGTGGCCATCTGGTGAGCATCGTAGAACATTTAGCCACTTAATTGGTAGGCAGACCAAAATCTGAATTGATATTCTTAAGTTAGCCACAAATACTACTGAAAAATAAATGCTAACAAAGCTTTCTGGGAATGTCCAGATCTGTCTCCGGTTTTAAATCAGAGCTGCTGGTAATGTCTCACCACTTGTTGCATGTAGCCTACATGGATTCAGCAAATGTTGATGAGGTAGCTGGGAAGTCCAGAGAAATGGCCTTCAACGTCTCGGTTGGTTTCCAGTCCCCTTCATCAAAACAATATATTTTGTTAGACATCCCTGCAGAAAAAATCCTCACGTGCGAGAAAAGCTTCCCATGTTACACTTCACTGATATGAACTTGAGCGCTGACATTTTTCTGCACAATGTAGAATTAAAGAAAAATAAAATCATCTCATTTTGTCTTCTGAGCCCAGATGTGTCCTGAAGACTGGACTCACTTTCTGCTGTCTGTAAAACAGTGTCTGGCTGCGTCATTGTGCTGTTTGCGTTCTTTTCTTGTTAGTCTTGCTGTGCCGTGTTGACCTTAGCCCCTGTATGTTTTCCTTCCTTGCTCTGGCCACACGCCACACAGACTCAAGACATATGCTGTCTGGCGGTCCCATTGAAAAGGAAATTTGCAAGTTGTGTTGTGATTTTACAGCAGCAACATTTTACTCTTTATCAAAGTGGACATCTATTCCAAGGGGCTGGTTTTTTTTGTCTTTTTCTTTTCTTTTCTTGCTCCATTTGGGTTTCCAATCTTGTTATAAGGCTTAGACAATGAAAGAAGATTGTGGCTGAAACAAATGCGTGACAGAAAAGTATAAAGAAGGAGAAGTCCATTAACATTTCTCAGATTCCTTCACTCATTTCCTCCTCTAGTCATGCACTTGTATTACATCTTGGCTGACTTCTCCTTAACGGGATATTATTTTATCTGGACCGGGGCCAGGTCGCAGAGGCTGCAGCCGTAGCTGTGTAAACAGTTGTCACCAGCAGGATTCATAACGGATGGGCATCTGTAGACAGGGGTCACACATAGTTTACATGTTTACCAGCTAATGGCTTTCAGGATGGTACTGCCTCGGGGTGGTAATGGACAGTGAAGTGTAATGGACAATGCGGAGCTGGTTATCATCACTCAAACGTGCGCGAACGCACACATGCATATGTATGAGTAACAAAAAAGGTCAAAGGTGGGGGAATAAGAGATTTATTTTCGGAGCGGTGGAGACGTCTCCTGTAGTAGCACAGCAGCCAAAGATGAGTCAATTTGTTCCTCATTTGTTGTAGTAAACACTGCGGCATGTAGGCGCAAGACAGGTCGCCTGCAGCACACTTATCCGACTCCACGTAACCATACGCTGAGCAACCTCAGAGGTTGTTAAAGCGTCTCGCTGTCCTCAACCAACTTCAGCATCTAACACCTCAGCTCACCTGCATACCAGAGCTGACTTTACTGTGGCAGCGTGTTACATTTCCGCAGCCAGAAGCACAGGGAGTACTTTCACCGAGGAAATTAACTTTGCACAGACATCATTGTTTTCATTTTGCTGTGTGTGTGATCCATTTGGACCTTTTGTATGCTCATACCTCATAGTTTATGAAAGCATTTATCCTGAGACCACTTTCCAAATGGCAGGGATGAAAAAGTTTGGAGTCCTAAGGGCTGCGTGGAGAGCCAACACAAGCTGGTTCCTGTTACGATGCCCGAGCTCTGCCAGCCTTTCTCGGCTGGTTTTGTGGTGGTGAGAGAACATGTGCCCAGATGTGACCCAGGCACCTGCTAGATGAGAAGGTGGTGGCTGCTCTCTGGCTGCTGTTGTACCTGTGTAAACATACGCTACACAATGTAAAACACCCAAGATGAACTTTTCCTTCCTTTTTTTTACATGTTAGCGTGTGAAGATGTGAAATTCACTTTCAGAGAGACTGTACAAAAACTACCTATGTATTTAACCCTAACTGCCTCTGACAATGCATCTATAGAGCGCGTAGGAAAGGGACGCCGTTTATGCAAGTGAAATAACGGTTTCCTGGGGAAGGACTAAAGGGTGGTAAAGAGAAGTAAAGTAAGATATTGGATCCAGTTTTTGTTTTTGTTTTTTGGTGGGTGGGGACAGGGGAGGGGGAGGGGAACAGCTTTGATGTTTTGAGTTTTTTGTGACAAGCACCATGTGTGAAAGTGAGACCTGGTCTTTGCCATCTGTCCCCTGTGGTGCACTCCACTTTTGACCCCGGCGATCAACCTCAGATCTCCCTACCAGCCTCGTGGGTGAAGAGGGGTGTTAGGTTGTATCTAGTTAAGGGGTTAATGAGGTAGAACTCTGCAGCAGGCGTTCACGTCGGGTTCAGTAACATACATATGAGGGCAGAGGAGGACAGTTTTACACGAACCTGTTGGTCCTCTTGCTTCTTTCTACTTTGCTCAAAGATGTTTTGCCACTCAACCCGGAAAGTTTGTTTTGTCCTCAATTGAGTAATGGGGAGTTTTGATTTTACAACTTACTATTCAAGTAAACCACTAAGTCCAATTGCCTATGATTTTAGCCAAAAAGTTACTTGGATGTACTGCCAACCTTCACAGATATGACAAAAAGCCAAGTTCATGTGACTACGGTATATTCATTGGCTTTCTTGTTGTTATTTATTCAGTTGGATGTGATGCTATCAAAGGAGAAATGACTCTTTAAAAAACTCACCCAATTTTCTTTGGTAAATTGATCACTTGGTACTGTGTCCACTCATATTACATCCATGGCTGAATACATCAGTTCAAATAATTTCTGTTCAGCGTGAGAAAGAGGAGGCACCCACTCCAGATTTAATAGACTGTCTGAAACAAACCCCAACTTGAAATGTTAAACCTGCAATAAACGTAATTTGTCAGAATTAGAAACACACTGTCAACACAACACTAACACATTATCACTCTCACCCGGAAGAGTGTTTGCTGTTGACTGATCCTGCAGATATAGAAGAACAGAAGGAAGTCACGCTGGTGACCAGTGGTGACTTGACCACTGAAACGTTTGACGTTTTTAATGATCATCAATAAAGATTGTGGCTATGAAATCCTGTGCAATCAATCACTGATGGACAATAATCTAAACAAACCTATCGCCCATCTGGATCTGCGACAAAGTCGAGCTTTCTGCCAGGTATGCAACATCCACGTCCAACTCTTTGTACGTCTCAGCTGGATGAGCTGGAGGCGGGGATGAGTTGTAGCCGATGGGATGACAAATGGGATCAGGAGAGAATCAGATGGTCTCTGTGTGTGTGTGTGTGCGTGTGTGTGTGTGTGTGTGTGTGATAGAGAGAGAGAGAGAGAGAGAGAGAGAGAGAGAGAGTGATTGAGTGAGTGAGTTTGTGAGTGTGTGTGTTGGGGACGGGGGCATAGCAGATCTAAGTAGGGTGGATGGATCGATTTCTACCGATGTCCTCGTTCACCTGACATACTTATCGAGACACAGCCAAGTCACACCCTGTAGTGCGTGTGTGTGTGTGTGTGTGTGTGTGTGTGTGTGTGTGTAATCGGGTGAATTACTACACTTCCAGCGCATGGAGCTACAGGTGTGAAAATTAGGTGTGAGTTTTATGTGTCATGAATTACCAACATGTGGGCTAATCGGAACCACTCCACCCACCTTTTTCTTCTTTCTATTCTGAGGGGAAACACATTTTTCTCACAGCTTGAGCAGATTTGGAGGTGTGGGGGTATAATGAAATATTTAAAGTTTCAAACTTTCCCCCTTTCACAGGGGTTTCATTTTTTTCTGCAGAGACTTTGCTTCACCTGTACTTCTTAGGTTGACCGGTTCCATTGCATGTTTTATTTCGACCCTTTTCAACGGTTTTACTTTTAGTCTAAGCACAGACTTATTTTCACCAATGAAACAATGTGAAAACAAATACAATCCAACACCTGATTTGTCCTCTATGCTCGGGTTCTTCATCAGAGAAATGATGAGAAATGATTTATATTGTTTTGGCTGCATGTCTGACTTCTGTCAACACAAAAACATTTTTTAGCTATGTTGGATTTTTCTCAAATATTAGAACGTTCTGAAGCACCTATTGTGTTTTGCACAAGTGTATTGGCAATTTCCCAATGCAGCATACAAGAGCTCTATACTGGACTGAAAATGACAGAAAAAGATTTATTTTGCTCCACATAGTGTTGCAGCAAAAGACCAGTGTGTTTTTGTGTTGACAG
>JBBMJM010161364.1:0-10008 GCA_037832705.1 Centriscus cristatus | reverse complement strand
ACACACACACACACACACACACACACACACACACGCACACGCACACACACACACACACACACACACACACACACACGAAAAACATCAGTCCATGGGTCAAAATAATGTGTTGCCCTGGGCCCCATAATATCTCAGTCCGCCCCTGGCTGCAGAGCGAGTCCCCGCCCCTCTCCTACAAACCAACCAGAAAGGGGCGGGGCCAGTGTGACCGTTGGTGCTGACTGCAGCTGAGTGACGAGCCTGGCTCAAGCGGTGGCTTCTCTGCGAGGGACGCCAGTATTATAACAAAGTAAATTTTAATGATGAGGAGAAGCAGTAGTAAAGCCACCAGGAAAATTTCAACTATAAGAAGACGAAGTGAGAACTTGCGGTTCGATGAATTCGGCTTTGCTTTTACCAAAAGAAAAGAGCGGAAACTTTATCACAGATGTCACGATTACAGGTGCGGTATGTTTAAATTCGCTGAAATTCAGTTCGCTCAATAGAACTGAACGATAGCTAGCTAACGTTAGCTTAGCTGCTAGACTAATTTTCGCTGCTAGATTAAATTTCTGTTATGTTTACATTAAACCAGAGTTCCTGTGAGGTTCTTTCATCATGTTTAAATAAATGATTGCAGCAGTCAAATAATAAACTTAGTAACCCCTTTATTGAATACATAAACAAGGAAACTTTGTGTTTTTAAAATCCCGAGATTTTTCAGGTGATGAAGAATTACACATAGTCAAAAGGGACATGTTTTGGGGAAAACATTTTTTTTTCGAGCTCTGTATAATAGTTGTTAATTTCTTTTGAAATACCGTGTGTCTCACCGATCAGCATTTCTCGTGGTTGGTGAGATATTACTCTTCCAAATCTAAAGGGCTTGTGTTCTTCCTGCCATAGATGACCCAGTGGCCTCACTCTAATTTTCTTGGAACTTCTTTTTTCAGACACAACTTAAAACAAAGTACTATAGCCAAAACTGAAGCTATCTAGTAATCAAACCTAAGAACTGCCTAGCTAATATCCGAACGAAATTTATATGAGTCCAGAGTCCAGGGTGACATTTGGTACTGAGCTTTCAGTTTTCAGAATGTACTGTTTAATATTATTGATGTAAAATACACTAAAAGTAGATATTCTCTATGTTGCCACCTGATGCTTCTCTTCTTCCACCACATCATACATATGTGGGATTTAACTCACTATTGTTTCCGTAGATCTTAACAATCTGACTGGCCAGTGTAGTATTACATGATGTTTTTTACAGAAACTGATTCCAATAACTGATGATTCACTGATGTTTTGACTGTCAGCATCCCTCAGCTGAGCTCAGTGAGGGTGAAAGAGCTTTGTGAGCTGCTCAGCTACTGGAATGGAGCCAGCTTTATCTGCAAGAGTCAGGTGACAGTTCATTGTCTGATGTCAATGATTTATTCACCCCTCTATACTCAGAAATTGTTGAATTGCTCAGCATATTGTTGTCCCATGTCTATCTTTTTCAGATTGAGAGATTTATCAAAATGGGTATTCCTCAAAGCCTACGGGGACGCGTGTGGAAGTGTCTCCTCAACATCGACAGCCTGAGAGAAACAAGTGATTTCAACTATCAGGTAGAATAAATCGTGTTCTTGCATATCAGTGTATTTTCAAAATGATGGTGTATTCAAAAGTGTATATTTTTGAAATACTGCAACCAGATTTTATAGAACGTATAGTCTACAATGTATGTCGTAGTATAATGTGTCAAGTATATTGTATATTATCATATCACTTGTTTATGATCTGTGTGTGCCCACTGATTGTACTCTTTCCAACAGAGGTGCTTGTCCGAGGTGCGTGAGCCTCTGGTGGACTTGGGTGTCAGTGAGTATGGCATTCTGTCAGCAATCGCCACACTAAGCGACACTCAGAATGATCTGGGCTCGAGTCATGAGCTGCCCTCCAGCTGCGCAGAGACCCGTTACTCTGCAGATGACATCACCCTCTTTCGACAGATCGCTTTGGATTTGCGTGAGTGGCGAGAGAATGTAGAGCTGCGTATTTGAATTTTTGGAGAGGAAAGAAAGCACCATTGTACAATATTAACTTCTGCCCCATAGAGCGTTCCTTTCCAACCCACCGTTCCCTGATGGGGGAGAGCCCTGAAGCCATTGAGGGTCAGGCAAAGCTCTTCAGGGTCCTCATTGCTTATGCCAGATACAACCCACAGATTGGATACAGTCAAGGTAATGGATCAAATGCCCTTAAAACGCCCTAAATGCTGTTACTGTTACCAGAGACTTCTCATAGAGAGATCGATTTTTGTATTCATCCTTATTAATTAAATTAAACTTAATTCAACTTTATTAATCAAATAAAGGCGACAGGCAGTGGTGTGGTGTTGCGTCATTGCAAGATGGTCCCAGGTTCGCTTCCTGTCCTGGAATCTTGCTGTGTGGGGTTGGCCTGCTCTCCTTGGGTTCTCGCTTCCAAAATCATGCTGAGGTTAATTGGTCACTCTAAATTGTGTGAGTGTGTGCATGACTGGTTGTCTGTCCTTCATGTGGCCCGACTATGAGCTGGTGACCCATTCAGGGTGTACCCCGCCGTCCGCCTCTTGGCGGCTGGGATCGTCTCCAGGACACCTGTGGCCCGTAACTGGAATAAGGGGCAGAATGAATGAATGAAAGAGAAATTCACAAAAAGAAGTTTTGTCACAGAAGACGTTGGTTGCTCATCAGAAAAATCTGATGTCTGAAAACTTTAATTGCAGTTGAACATGCAGTTCACGGTTTGATGGGGATATTTATTTTCCTACTGCTGCAGTACATAGTGTGACCACTTGATGGAAGTAAAGGACTATACCTCATAGCGACCTCATAGCCCATGTACAACCAAAATTTACAGGTCAAGCATAAATAGGGCTTGAAATGCAAAATGTATTATTATTATTAGTAGTAGTAGTAGTTTTAACCAGGTTATTTGAATTAGGATCTCTCTATCTCTGTGTCACACAGACATTAAAAGCTGTTAATCCATTGTCTTTTTGTTGGTAATTTATGTATGTAGACCACAATGGACACCCTGATGCTGTATCTTGTAGGCCGTATATACACTTGAAAAGAGTATCATATGATATTACATTCAGTTTTATTGCAGAGATGTTTATCTACCTGTATCTCATAGGGATGTCCTACATAGCTGCAGTGTTGCTGATGCAGCTGGAAGAAGAGGAGGCCTTTTGGGCTCTGACAGCCTTGCTGGATGAACCTAAATATCTCTCAGAACTGTTTGACCTGACCCTCACGAAGTAAGAGCACACTCAGGATCTGTAGTAAAAAAAGAAAGTCCAAATCAATTGGGCTGGTTTCATGAATAAAAAACAAACAAAGGCGGCATAATGCCCAAGCCTCCTTTTGCCCTAATACAATATGACTACTGTACCCCCTGGTTTACAGGTGTTGATGTTGAACTCTCATCGTGGTTTCTCATTTCTTAAATCTGTAAAACGTGTCTTTATCTGATTCTTCGTTTCCTCTTGGTAATGCTTCAAACATCAACTATCTGGTGAATTGTCACTACCCTACACAACACTGTTCCTTTCTTCCCAGGGTCCAACATCAGGTCAAAGTGTTTGATCAGTTCCTGAAACACAGGAAACCAAAACTTGCTCAGCATATGGTGAGTGATGCTTCTCAAATTTCATTCGGAACTATAAAAGTCAGTTGATGCCATGAATTCTTGATTATGACTGCAACAACATTCAATTAATTATGACCTGTTAAATTCATAAGCAACCATGTTGGTTCATTATTACTAGCACTTCATAAACAAAAGTCTAAATCAAATTTAACATAATCGTAGTAAAATAAATATTCCTGGTATAAGTGTTTTTAGGTTGTCATCATGTGATTAATTAGGGAGTTTTGGACATTTTTCACCATTTCCCACTAACCAACATATTGGTGTTGTCATCAGACATGTATATCAGCATGCATGTTGGTGTCTATTCAAGAGCACTGCTGACTCTTGGGTGAGTTCGGCATTGTACTGCTGCGGGCGAACCTGATTTGTTGGCTCATTCCGTGCAAACCAGTCGACTGAAACAAATCACTCACTGAAAGAGAAACTTACTCTTAAAATGAAACTTAGGCTCAAACTGCGTTGCCAACTTAGCGATTTGCCGCTTTAAGACCCTGAGTGACTCCTGACAAATCTAACGAGTCTTTCTGCTGTTGTAGAGGCTGGAGTAGGCCCCGAGGCACTCACAGATGGTCACCCTGTGAGTGCTGAGTGTAAATCCTCGTTCATCTTGGTCATTCAGTAATGGACTTTGTAAAATGTAAAGATTCCCAATGGGAGTCTGGTGCGTTTCAGCACCTCAGGAAGTACAGCAGGTGCTGCTCTGAGCTCCTCCCCAGCACCAAAGCACTCATGGGTGGTCAGCTCCGTGTCAGTCCCTGCTTCATGGATGTGCTGATTCATGTTTAAACAATAAAATTAATTATTTTTTTTTTTTAAATGGTAAAAATTGTGTTTTTCCTGTGTCATTTAGTGATGGAATTTATGCAATTTAAAGATTCCCAAAGGGGGCGGGGAAGTACTCTTTTTACTTAACGGATTCTAATGTTTCAGTACACCTAAAAGAGCTGTTTTGGCCATCACTACTGAGTACAACCAACGGCAGTGCATTGCAAACTGTGTCAGTGACACAAAGTGTCCCTCAGTGGTGCGAATAGGCTTCTCCTCTGTTAGTCTCCAAGGGGGTTAGCTAGTGTCAAAACCTACAAGATACAGATACAAGAAATGACTCCATTGGTCATTTCCATGTGGGCCTTTTAAATCAGTTCTGAGTTTAGCTCAGGTCTCATTTGTTATTTGGCCTCTGAGCATTTATCCATATTTGAGACACATTTCAGCTGTAATATTTTACCATTCATTCGAAATCTTAATTTGTGAGCGAGTATGAATTCCTGCATTCACTAGCTAGCAATTGTGCTGCTTGTGTGTCTTTTGAAGGGATTATTGCATGTCATGTCGACTCTCAAAGCGGCTCTTTCAGAGGCAACACACGCACACTTGCACACACACCACAGGGGGGGTCATTGTAGGCATAATAGTATTCCTGCCTTGTGGAACCAGCCTAGTAGAGATCAGACCTCAGCTGTTCCTTTGTAATAGAACTATTCTCTTACCTGTGTGGACCAGAGAAATTACACTCAAAGTAGTTCAGATCTGTTTTTTGAAACATGCCAAGTTTGCTTAGTTAGAAATAAATTATAATACAGTATTATATCACCAGCAAAAGAAAACAGGACTCTTATGAACCTCTTTCCATGGTGACGACGACTCGCCTCAACTCTACCCTGCTTTTTTGGAGTTTCTGCTGGGGATGGTACCTTGTACCGGGTAGTTTTCTGGTACGTCCTCTGGGGAACTACCAAGCAATAACAAAACAGGATTCCATTCTCTGTTTTTTCACAAAAGACAGAAAAACGTCCCAATAATCAACACAACAATCTACTGGGATTTTTACAGGCATTAGCGATACAGTTCATCAATCATTGTCTCATGCTCATTTCACGTGGCTGATGTGTGCAAACACTATGGTCTGTCAATGTGGTCTAGACGTTTGTGGGGGGTTTTGGCCTGTGAGTTTCATCTCTGCAATCACGTCCTGCTCCATCTCTCTTCTCTTGTTCTGTCTGGCAAAAAGTCATGTATTTTGTCACAGGGAAGCAAACAAAGTTCACCATTGCCTTACATTGTTCATGTGTTTGTGTTACGTATATAACACTGTCATGGCAGTTTTGCGCAGAAACGCGAACTGAGTTGAGTTGGAACTTTGTTGTGGAAAGCGTCAGTCATCCATCCGTTTAACTTTGAGAGACCCTTGAAGATATGTCTTATGATACAAGTTTGTATCTAACTCTTTGTCTCCTCGACCTCTTACAGGAGTCAATGGGTGTCTTATCCGTTCATTTTGTAATGCCGTGGTTCCTCACACTCTTCACCTCCCTGCCCTGCTGGGACTCTGTACTTGCTATCTGGGATTTCATTATTCTACAGGGTTTGTATTTACACTTATAGATCTGTTAAAAACACAAAGACACTGACACATATGACACATACATGACTGTATTGTTGCACTGAATATTGTTTTAGTGGGAGGAATGGCAGAACGACACAGCATTGTGCAGAACAAATAGTATTGATTCTCCTCTTCTCAGAACAATAATAGAGCTATGAAGCAGGAAGAATTGTGCCAAAAATCATATTCTGTGGATTTTGTAAAAATATCTAATAGTATATGAGATATTTTGTTGCTGTTGATAGTCCTCTTGTTGTTCCTCAGGCCTGTCAGCTGTGTTCAATACTGCCTTTACCATAATTGAGCTTTTGGAGCCTCAATTGATGGACCTGACCGACGAGGCAGCGGTGTTACCCCTGTTGCTGAGAGTACCTGTTGACGTGTAAGTAAAAATAAAATGTTTATGAGAAGATGTCTCTTGTGTTGTAAGTGGAGTGTACATGTAATGATTTTGACTCGTAAAAATTCTGCATATTGAGACAATCACAACTAATTAAGAAAAATCCTTGTAAATGTCATCAGAGCAGTTCAGGTAGTAGGGCCAGAATCCACAGGGAGCTTTGTCCGAGCTGTAGAGCTGTTAGCACTCTGCCCTGTGTCAGTACTCCGTGAAATCCTGGAGCAGAAAACTGGATCAAACTCTAATGCAACCCTTCACGACTTTATCAGTGTTACATAAGTGCTTCATTTACAATGTCTGTATTTAAATTGATGTACTTTATCAGATGCAAAAACACAAACCAAAAACGTGATTTCATGTTTCATCATTTATTTACTGGCCATCCTGCTGGATATTGGTGTCAGCCGTTGAATAACGCGTATTCACTCATTTAGTGTGCTGTCCCATTCACCCTAAATGAATGTATTGTTAAAATATGCTGCATAGTTCTCAGGACTAAGCTCTTCGAGACATTTTGTAAACTTTGTCTTGAATAAAACCCCAGGCAGCTCATGAATATCAATCAGTTCATCCGTGTGGGATTTGTTATAATAGGAAGCATACCAAGAAATGTAGAGTGTCATTTTCTTTACTGGGGTTGTTATCCTACATGTGTGGATTAAACATCCTTTCTGCTTAATTAGTTTCTTCAATGGCAGCCCATGCTGGTCTCACACAGACCCTTCTGTCTGCTTGTCAGTATGTTGAATATAAACGTCACTTACTGGTGGACATTTTTTGTTGACATGGAGCTGTCGGTATAGCAACTCAGCAGGGTCACTGGGTTTGTGCATAGAGCCAGTGTGGGGTGCGTGGTGAATATTAAAATAAGGTTCATCACATTCGTTTGACTTGGTACACTCTCTTTTCATACTTATGACGTATGATCCGCCTGTTCTGACTTTAGTTTGTTGGATTGGATCACAATCTTTACAGCAGATAGATACCATAAATATTGCTGCACATAGTACACTGGTAAACTTGTAATCAGTCAATAAAAAGTTGATGCAGGACAGATTTGACAACTGACCAACGATGGTTGGTTTTTGAAGCTCATTTGCCATGAGCGCAGCTCTTACACAGTTAATGTATGTATGTATCAAGGGCAGTTTTGACAGTCCTGCTTTGTACTTGTACTGTTCAGCGGGCAGCCAGCCATAATGTCACATTGAGAAGGCCTTGTTGCCTGCTTGGCATCTTTATGAAAGCCTGGTTCACAGTCAGCATTAAGTATGTGACCGTCTCCCAGGGCAGGATCCACTTACACTGGGAAGATAATGTGGAAGACAGAGATACAGAAGTGAGCAGGCCAAAGAGAGGAAAGACGAATAGGCGGACATAGAGAAAAGAACTTCCTTGAGAGATTATATGCTAATTGGGTGAGATACAGTATCCTGTGAAAAAAAAAAAAAGTGAAAAGTGAAGGGATGAATGTTATCTATAGTTGCCCGACGACTGCCGTACTAACTGACTTCAAGTTTGTTTTTTGGACCGAGACACAATAACAGCTCTGAAATCCTGGCTGGGATTTACAGAGAGGGAACAGTAGAAATTCCCAACTCTTCGTTTTATTGAAGGCTCTTTTACTTTGTATGAGGATGTAATTGTCTGCCAGTTGTTATCCACTCATATAATCCAATCTGTTCGGATTAGATGCTACTCATCCATGCGTGGGCCAGCTAGGCTGTTTTACGTCATAAGTTGCTACGCAGACTTCCAAAGTTGCCTTCATCACCATCAATCACTCGTAATTAGAGTTTCAAGCTCGTTGGATGTCTGTTTGGATAGTGTTTCAACACGTTGCTTTTGTTGGGCGAAATACCCCCACTCTTCCTAAGGAATTTTGTGACATTAAGGATGACAATGTCAGTCATCACATAATGCTGCCATCCTTTTTCAGATAAAAATATTTCAGTATAATTGACCATTGATTGGATGTTCACGTTCAGTACACAGTCTTTCTTGCGCTTGCAAAAACTCACAAGGGGGTTTCAACTCGTTGTATCTAACTAATTATTGTCCTAATGACTATTGTCCTAGTGTCCATACCATTCTTTCACTCCAAAACACACACATTTCCATCTCTGTGTCTCCTTCGTTGTCTTTTTGTCTTTTCACTCTCTGGCATTAGTCAGTTCCCAGAAACCTCCCTGGGCCGTCCCTCCTCCTCTGCGTTCTCGTTTCGTTTTCTGTGCCCTCTGTCCTCGCCTATGCCTCCTTCCTTTCATTCATTTGTCCTCATTGACACATTGACACCCTCATTCAGCTGGAGGGGAAGACACATCATTTCTTTATGTCACACTGACAGGGAAGCCCCTTTTTTGCCTTTGTTTCATTTCTTTCTCCTATTTCAACCATTTTTTAAGTTCCAAAATGTGTTCGGACTGAGGATCACTCTTTTATCTGTCCCAAGAATGTGTACTCTGTAAATCCTATAAATGTAAACAAAAAAATTATAAATATATTCATGTCTGGTACAGTATACTGCAGTGAGTCTGAACCCTTGTAAACATCCCGTCATAATCTTGCCCATTTGACACTGAATTGTTATCCTAATCCAGTTTTACTGAATATTTGAACATGTGTTGTAATCTAAATGTACTTAAACATGCAACATAAACCCTGCATTGGGAAAACTAGCCTGTCTTTGTCTCAACAATAGAAGTATACTGGAACTGGGTAGTATGAAACTCAAACCCGGGTTCAATTATAGGACTTGCAACTTTGCTTGAAGATGTTTCACCACTTAACTGAGAAGCTGTTTCAGTTCTAAACTGACTAATGGGGAGTGCTGATATATCAAGTTCCAGTTGCGTGCGTTTTAAGCCTGCACATTACATGTGGTCATGCTCACTGAGAACTTTTACAGACACCTGAAACTAACTGCATCATCTGTTTTTCCCCAACCTCCCTCTCATCTGTGACTCCATCTCCCCACCCAACTGCCATTCACAGGGCCAGGTACTCTGTGTTGGTACCTGCCTTGTGGACTACTGAGGTTCAAGCCTGGGAGCTTAAGTGCATCAACAGTCTAGTGCTGGACGATGCCCACAGAGGAATAAAAGCAGGTAACCAACTGAAGCGTACACAACACACAAGTGCACAAAAGATGTGGATCTCAAGCAGCAGCGCATAATGCAGATGGTCACTTGGGATCACTCTGCACAGAGTTGCTCGTACAATGGTTCGTCATTTGACCCAACATCACTTAACCTGCAGTGTCACAGTGTGATTGTATTCAAGGAAATAAGCCTAGTGAAACTTGTATAAATGTATTTATATAGCACCGATTACACAGTGTAAATGCAACACAAGATACGACATACAAAAATATATGCACTTGGAACCACACTATATTTTATCCTTCTGACATGTTCACTTGTTTTACTAAAAGACGGTCTGTTAATGCCATCTCTCATGTGATTTTGATTTAATGGTTTGTTAAGACTGCTTCAGTCAGTTTTCTGTACCCATAGTACCACTTGGTGACATATTCTGCCCAATGAATAAACGT